>JAEQBH010003463.1:0-295660 GCA_016808115.1 Tetrastigma voinierianum | reverse complement strand
TCAATCACTTGCAGACCCTTCAGCAGGCCAATTGAACTGGAATGCTTCCCTGTAATTCGATTCCCGAAAGCGAATGAAATTCAAGTTTATCATGGATTCCCCTAATGTTGGAAGGAATGGTCATGGTCGGATTATCAGAAAGGGTAAGGGAAGTCATGAAGATATGATTCGCCACTACCACCGGAATATGGCCGGAAAATTATTATGAGAGATCAAGGAACCCACGATGAAAGCCGAAAGAGGAATCGGACCTTCGAGATGATTGTAGCTGAACAACATACAGAACGCCGGAAAACGCTAACACATCCGGTAACCGGAGCCAGACCAGCTGGCCGGGAGATGCAGATAACAGATCAAAGTTATATTCAGAACCAAATCTGAATATAGCTCAGCTACTGGTGCATTGGTGAGATCGAAATTCCAGAGATTCTTCTTTTGAGATTGAAGCCGTTGAAATGCAGGGCCGACATGGCATGATGCCATGTTCAGAGAATCTACCTGAAATGGAGGAAACCCAGTTCGGACTGACATTCAATGGAAAGAATTGAAGCTTATGTTCAGCTCCACCAGCTTTGTTAGATTTTGAAAAATGTTTTTCAGTGAGGCTTTGATCAAAACAGTTATATGACATCCAAGGTTTGCAGTTCTGAGAGTTGTCCAATGCTGTTTGGGAGACTCCCATTAAGCTTATTCCCGGAAAGTGTGAGAAACTCCAGGTTTTGAGTTTTCGCCATTGAAGAAGCGAGACTCTGGTGATTGTTGTTGGATAAATCGAGTTTGACTAGACTTTTCAGGCCATCCAACCAGTTTGGCAAAATTTCCAGTCAGCTGATTGTTATTCAGTGTACTCTATCAGATCAGGCAAAGGTTTCTTCCAGAACTGCAGTTTTCAGGTCCTTAATGGCTTCTGGTAAATTTCCAGCCAAGTGGTTAAAGCTCAGATCCAGATATCTCAAGTGGCAAAGTGCTCTAATGTGGTGCCAATTGAACTGCGATGAGGAGAAGTAAAACAATAAATATAGATTAAAATATGTAGTGAACAAATAGTAAAATAAAATGAATAAGGAAAACAAATTAGTTCATGAATAATTAATATTTAAAGAATTTTTTAAATTGATATTTAGATTGTGATATTAACATTATATAATGCCTATTTAACATATTTATTTAATTAAATTAAACTTCATGTTTTATCGTCCATTATGCCTAACTCATGCATAGAATATTTACCTAAAACGCAGCATGTAGATAGAGATCCCAAATGTTCCAAAAAATGTTTAGCTATTAAAAAAGAAATCATTAAGTCCATTTAGTAAATACCTTTGAGAATTCAACTAACTACGATATTTTACAACAATAACTTGGATAAGAAACTTAGACCAAATAAAAGGGTGAAAAGCTTCTAATAAACTAAACTTGATTAAATAAAAAAGCAACTAACTTGATCTTAAGCATTTCAAACCAATTTAATGAGCTTATCTACTGAAGAAATGATACTACTGCAAGTATACTAACGAGGGCAAAACACTACCAACGGATCAGACCGTACTTTATATATCATGTTAGACACGCACTTAATCCAATAAGGCAATGGATGGGCCAATGAGCAAATCGACCAAACAATCTGATCCGACGGGACTTATAAAATCTGTTGGCACACGTGGCCTAGTCCACGTCGCAATAGGCAGACTAAGGGTCAAGGCCAAGTCGAAATAATGTTCACACTTTATAAAAACATTTGTAATCTATATGTGCGGTTGTGGAGAGATCAAACCCCCCTCCCTCGTGCTTCAAATGTGCGATAAAAATTAAACTAATTAAACCAATCAGTCCATAATTCCTCACTTAAATTTATAATGGTCTTATATTTATTTATATTATAAATAAAATTACATTACAAGAAAACAAACATAACATAAGGTTGGAGGCAGGCTTGAAGGCCTAAGGATCAGCCCGCCTAAAAAAATAAGTTTCGTTATCCAAATTCCTTCCAAAAAATTATGGGCCTAAGCCTAGGCTTTCGGCTCGATGGGTCAGCCGGGCGCCTTAAAGTCACGAGCCACAAGCTTCGGAGTCGCTTATCGATCTATCAAGGATTCGCCTCTGACTTATGGTCATACATTATAAATAAAATCATTTAAAACGAATTGTAATCACTCAAATTCAAACATTTTAAAGAACTTAATTTTATCAATAGAGTTCTAATTTGACCAATATAGCGCATGTAAGAGAATCTTAATAAATATAAATTGCTAATTAAATTATGAACCATTTTTTGTTGTCGAAAGGAAAATAAATCTCCCTTTAAAAATTGTAATTCAAAATAACATTTTTGCAAAGATAGAAGTTTATTTTTAATAAGTCAACAAAATTCAATTATTATTTAGTATTCTATATTCATAAACATGTAATTATTTTTAGTATTTTGTACTAATACACTTCAATCGTAGCTAACATATATGGTCATTAACTAGATTTAATTGCCAATAAAACATATCTCAAGCGACAAGACTAGATCGACATAAGAAGTTTAGCTGATCGTGGTTTGAATCCGAGGGACAAATTTGTGAAGAACAAAATAAAATATTATGATATAATACAGCGAATAAATGTCAAAAAAAAAAACTAAATTTAACCGCATATAAGAAACAATAAGTAACACCAAATCTTTCTACACAGCGCAAGAAGCTTAACATGCTTGGCTTCCTGGAGAACTTTTATCTTTCTCCAAATCTTCCTCAATAGTTGAAAAACACTGCCTCTAAGATCTCCATTCCCAGATAGATCCAAATACTCCAAATTGGGTAGCTCACTAAAACCAAGTGGAAGCCTTCCATATAATTTGTTATAGCTTATATCAACATAAACAAGGCTACTAACATTTACAAGCCATTCAGAAACTTTAATCGCCGCTTTGCAACGTAAGAGATATAGCATGGCAAACAAGTAAATCTGTGTCGACTGGAGCCAAAGAGGCTAAATTGGCCAGATACAATCGAGTTAAAAATGGATGTTGTTTAATATCTCAACCTATCGGTGATCCGATAAATGAGAGGTTGACAAAATTCATATATCAAGATGTTTCAAGGAAACAAGCACCACATCTAATATTATCGATAGATAAATCGCTAGATCGAAATATCGAGCAGATCAGCAGTTGGAAAGATTTCCTAAGTTTGGAAGCAAATTACACCACTAAACCCAAAGATAATGATAGGGTTGAGATATTGTAAATTTTTCAATGACCCTAAGAATGGAGGAATTGGGATGTCCTCGAATGAGTTAAGACTCAAATCTAGATATTTCAAGGACTTGAGTTTTACTAGTGATGGTCTGATTTTCCGCTCAAGCTCACAGCCCAATCCTCGGGCACTATCTGGAGAATAGGGCTACAAGATCACCTAAATAACTACTGGTATCATTTTCATAGCGGTCCATGCCAATGATAATAATTACTTCCTTCCATGATGAAAGTAGATCGCTGGGATCTTCCAAGACCGTTTGAAATCATTGAGCTGATCGACGATAGCGCCATTATCAAACGACTATCACTACCATGTGTCTAATAAATGTAACGGCTAAAAATGAAATTACAATCAAATTTCTTCCATTTAATAATATTCAATAAGAGGGAGCACTCAGAAAATTTAAAATTTCAGCATATAATCAATATTTCCCTTTGAGTTGAATATAAACTAATTATAAACATAAAAACAGAGCAAATTGACAAAATTATAAGAGACTATCTTATCAACACAAATACCTCATTCAAATTGATACATTTAACAAAATGATTGCCACCCAATACCATTCCAAAAAATAATAAATAATAACACATAAGCATAGCAGAGTTAGATATATACTGAGAAGAACAAGTTAGAATCATCTTAAAGATCATTCAAAACTAAAATCAATTGCAAGAGAGTTTGAATCATTGGACAGAAAAGCATATGAGGCCAATTTATCATATCAATGGAGAACAATCTTACCTGTATTCCTTCCTTGTTCTTGTTTGTTTGATTCAAGAGAAATATATAGAAGATGATCCACAGTGAATAAATGACGAAGATTTAAATCTTTAAATAATTGAATAGAAAATGACAAGAGGGAGGGTGTACTCTGACATGCATCAAAGTATGTAAAGTATGTATGTGTGTGTAAGTATGTGGCCTATATTTGAGGGAAATATAGTACGTAGAAAATGGGCAACAAGAATCCCGAGCTTCCATGGTGCGAATATGACATATGGTATAGGATATAAAATTTTTTTAATTTTATCATATTCGTAGCTATTATAAATATCATCTTATATGTTTCTATTAAAGGAGAGCGAAAGCTTCAACCATCATTCGCTAACGAGATATTATCAACCATGAATTTCAAGTGCTTATTCTTCTTCGTTTTGTCTCTAATTTTATCATCATTTATCAGATAAATCACAATAATGCATTTATCAACTAAGGGCCAATCATTTTTAGATTAGCATTGGATTCTAATAAATATTTTAAAATAATGTGCTAGTTAATTAACATTTTGATTTTTTATGTTTGGTTTGTTATCAAAATTCAACTTATTAAAATTAATTTAAAACTTTTTCAAAAAAAAATTAAAACTTGTATACTTTAAATTATTTAATATTGATATAATAAAATAAAATGAACTTAAAAATATATAAAAGGACCCATACCTAAACATCCGAAGAGTCATAGGCAGATATTTGAATTTAATATGAATAAATAGTCTCACATTATATATATTCGGTGGCTACTAACTTACGCGCCAGTCAAATCTATGGACTGAAAGTATATCCTGTTCTGCACCTATAATCATCCTAATCCATTTCTTACGGAATATAGCTACCAAATTCTTGCGAAGGGTTTTTTAAAGCGCAAGACTCAAAATAATTTTCTTTAAATTGGTAACTACAAAAGTATTGATGAATTAATGATTTTTTTTTACCATTTTAAAAATAGGTTCTTCAAAAGACATTGATAAGATATCACATCAAACTATAAAAAATTGTAAAATGATATTTAAACTTAAGAGCTTCTCTTATTTATCAAATTGAAACCCTTTAAATTTAAATGTATTTTCAAACCCTTTTTTTATAATTTTGCAAAATTGAATATATATTAAAATGTATTTTCAAACCCTTTTTTTTATAATTTTGCAAAATTGAATATATATTAAAATGGTCTATTGGATGAAACATCTTCCACAATTTTAATGTCTGTAATACAATGAAAACTTTTGGAGATGAATACAGGAAATTTGTGAAAAGTGTTTTCATCATGCACATTTAATAAAAAAGTTTAGTTTTATACACTATGAAAGTGCAAAATTAATTTTTTTTATTATGTGATTAATATGCAACCCCAACACTTCTTTAATCTAGGTTGGATTTTGCGATGTTGGAAGATGTATTGAAAAGCCAGCTTTATGTAATTTTTAATGTACGTTATTTATGGTAATTGTGAAAAGTACACAAATTTGATTTTGTGGAATCATGAAAGACATATCTTAAAGAGACACCATTAATGTAAATTAATTTAATCTAATGTCTATAATTGATATAAAAGTTACTAAATGTGTCTTTTTGAACAAATATTTTTAGTAAAAAAGTTATGAAATGTATATTTTTAACAAATATTTTTAATATAACTTTGATACAATGGAATTGTAAACCTTATGTTTTTAAAGTGATATTTTAATGAAATATTAACTAATTTACCCATCGGCCAATCCGTCACACCAGCCAAGAAAGAAACCGCGCAGGCTCAATCGCCAACTCTAAAGATAGCCTTGTAGATATCGAACCCCGCCACCGTCCCGCCACAAACTGATATTACTTCCTGATCGCACCTAATTTACACGCCACATTTATCGACCCGCACTAACCCTAATTCCGCTGACTGCGCCAAATTCAACTGTGCTTCATTTTTAACATCAAACTTATTTTTAAAGGTGATGTCATTGATATAAAAATTGTGAAACATATCTGTTCAAAAAGACATTCAATAGAATTTTGATTTTGTGGAACTTTAAATTAAAAACGTGAAATAATAAAAGAAATATTTTTAAAAAGGAATACTTTACAAAACATAGCTTCTAACATAACATAAAGTGAGATGAAACTGAACAAATTTTCAATAAATCATATTTCTTAAAATTAATTTGAATTTATTTTACTTTTCTGAAAGTTCTGAAGTATTAGCAGGAAATACTAACTGATATATTTTCACAAGTTAAAAGTTACTTTCCTGCTAAAAGAGGGACATATTTCTAACCAAAGTGAGAGAATTCTGCACTCCCCCACAAGTCAAAAAGTTTCTCTTCTCCACATTTCACTGGTTTTCCATTACTTTCCTTTCTGCCTCTTCATCAATCAATTCACATTTATCTGAGACTTGAAAGTCCAATGACCTTATTTTAACAAAAGAAATGAGAACGAAAATCACAAAGTATACCAAGAAATGCTCTCCTGGGCATCCTCTTTCCGTGATTGATTGTATGGGATGAGCGGCACAAATGCTGCCGAGTTCATACAGAGTTCCACTTTTTGCTGAATTTTTTTTCGGTCTTAAGATACCTTTTACATTTACTTTTATACTCAATCACGCTCTATCGTTAAAACGCCACAACGTACAAACAATGCTTAAACACTTATTAAAACGCATGTTAAACATCTCATACTTGTCCAAATTTCCAACTAGATTACGACTTTTCTCACGAGACAGGTACGAGTTATTATAAGATACATCTTATATCTCGAGACAAAAGTCACAAGAAATAAACTTAAAAGATTTATGCACTTGATCCCTTAATTATCATTCTTATTTTTTTTTTTTTTGGGGATAGATGGTAAGTAAATGATCAAAATCTTTTGTCTTTAATAAATATTGTATGAGACATATAAACATGAAACCACCTCCATTTAAAGATGTTAATGTATTAGAGATTGTTCTTGAAATTCTATTTATGAACCCACTTATGTTTTCTTCTTTTTTTCTTTTTATTTTTTAGGCACAAGTTGTTTGAAGGGAATAAAAATGGGGAGTATACAATGAATCTTGAGAATAAAATAATATTCTCATATGCTCATATTTAAAAAAAAAAAAAAAAGAACTTAGAGCCACTTGGTTACAATTTTTAAATCTGTTTTTTAGCTGGCTTAAAACAAGCGAGACTCGTTTAAAACACTTATAACACATTTTTGCCTATTTTTTCTTCCTAAAAACATACAGAATTACTTAAAAACACTAAATTTAGATAACAAATCAGCTTAAAAACATCAAAATTGTGTTATTTAGTTTTAAACTATTCTCAAGATTAGTTTTATAAACATGAACAAAATATACCCTGGTGGTCATTTGTTTATTTGCTTTTTTAATCGCTGCTTATATTCTAAAAACAAAGACAAGGAAAACAGAAAATTTTATTTCCAAATTTTTTTTTTTCAAAACATAAAACACAAAAAAATACTAAATTTTTAAAGAACAAATAAGAGTTTTCGAAAACACAATTTCACAAGCAGATTTCAAAAACCTGCTCTAATAAAAGCTTTACAAAATTGTGAATCAAACAGTCCTTTAGTTCACAAACATGTACCATTTTTTGAGCTGTTACCTTTTAAGGGTAGACGTGCTACTTTATACTACATATTTGCATTCATTAATTTTCCTCCCTTTAGTAATCTTATATAATAAATTTATTCATTAAACATATACATCATCAAGGTTGAACTTCACAAATACGTATTTCCCAGCTCAAGTATTTTCCCACGTTTGATATTGTCCAAATTTAAAGATAGTTTAAAAAGAAAAATACTTAGTTAAAAGACATCAAACAGCTGAAAATTTGAAAATCTAACACTTCCTATATATATATATATATATATTTATTTATTTATTTATTTTTAAATAACTCATTATAAACAAAAATATCCTTTATCCTTTTAGGTATTTACATGTGTCTTATAAAATAAAGGGTTATGTAAAACTTGGAAAAATTAGTAATTTTCATGAAAAATGGCAAAATAATAATTGTCAAATTATTCGCAGGTTCTTGTAAAATTCTCCAGATTCCTGATGATCTAAACTGGACGTGTCGTCGAATCCTCGCAAATCTGTGATCCGTAAAGTTTCATCAAATTACGTAGATAATCTGAATATTTTTATTTTATTTTCCGATAGTTTCAATGATCATTTACAAGATTTTTACAAAACTTGCTGTGAACGACTGTTCTAAGCCTCGCTTAAAATAAATCGAACTCAAAAGAATAAATCGTTTCTAGAATCGAACCCAAATGAAATGGATGTATATATGAATGTGAGCCATGTGTCCAATTTTTTTTTTTTAAAAAAAAGAAGAAATTAAGGAAAAAAAGTGAAAGAAGATAAGGGAAGGAAAAAAGGAAAGTCAAACGGAGAGGGCCACATTTTGGCAGTAAACAGGAGGGTGCGTGAAAGAAAGGAGAAAAGTAGAGAGAGAAACTTTTCTCTAAGATCTACGAAAATCGGGCCATGAGTTTTCATCGGAGCAGTATGCAAATACCACGCACGAGAAATGATCCAGCATTCAAAAATCTCGCAGTTTTGTCAAACTTCACGAGGTAGGGAATTTTCCTACTTGAATATTTCAAATGAAGCTTATTTAATTCGCTTTGCTGCTGAGTACAATAGAGGTCAGAATTTCAGCCCAAAATCTTGACCACAGATAATTTTAGAATTCTCGAGATCGTTTTCTGGATACCGGGCTGAATTTTCGGACTGCTCGATACCGACAGGATTTTTTATAATTGTTTTCGCAATCTGCATCAGCCGAGGTTTATGATCCTTGATCATGTCTGTGGTTTTGTTGTGTGTTTTGGTATCATTATAATTTGTTGATGAATGGAAAAAAAAGGGGTTCATGGTCGTGAAGGGGACCAAGAGGTGCCTTGTTTTATATGGGTCCGAGATTTGGACCATTTTGTGTGTATTATTGGAAAATAAAGTAATATAATCGTTGTAGTGTAAAAATATGTTAATATGCGCTTAAGGATGTATTAACATGGAAATTGTGATGAATGGAAATTATATGTAAAAATATAATTATTCTGACTTATAACGTTGCACGAAGATGCACATTAAAGAATAAACGACACGACAGATCATATGCATGGTCACATTATACGAGTCGGCGGAAGATGGTATTAATATCACCATTTCAGAATGTAGTGAGCTCGAACGGGGACAACGTCCAAAATTGAGACTACTTGCAAAATAATAATAATAAATTTCGTGTGTTCGGGTGAAGCAAGATGGGGCAGATCCCCTAGTGGTGAAAACCCAAATTTATTCTTGGTCGACATATATCCAACGACGAAAGTTCACAAAAGTCATTGAACGCTAAGGGTTTTCGGGTGAGACCCCGAAAATTCTCAACCCAAATAAACACACGAGATTCGTAAATCAACAAACACTGAGGGTTGTCCATCGGTCACCATCGCCAAACACCAATAACTAGTTTTCACACTGCACATGCGCCAGGAGCCACGACTCGGGCTGCGCTCGATGAGTCTTCATCCCATGCACGACACGTAAGATCTGGCGGCAGACGCATTATTTATATGGAATGTGATAGGATCGTTTCTATTGCCATCAGATATGCATTTTAAAGGAAATAGTCCCTTGTAGGAGAATTTTTCTATCAGGGCATTATTCATCTGCTAGGGACCCTCGTACATGGGGTGTATAGGGAGACGACGTTCCGACGAGATCGTGATTATGAAGAAGGCCAATGTGTGGCCTTGATGTTACCTTTGAGTAACATTTTTGTAAAAATATTTTGTATAAAATAATTGTAACTAAATTCTTTTGGGACTATTGTTTAAATAGTCGGGTATGTAATTATAGTATAGTGGGCCGTGATCGTAATTTCATTTAACCGTATCAAAGATTTTATTTTCATATATTTTAGATTTAAATGTAAATGAATGGGTCATAGTAGCGGACGTGATATATTGTGGGATATGGATGTAATGGACCAAATGGGGTCAATACTATTTCTGTTGAGATCCTGGATGGGTTATTATTATAATGTTATACAGGTTGTATATTGGGTAGAGCTTCCCGAACAAAGGAGACTCTGCCCGATTTTTGTGAAATTATGGATCCCGATAAATGGGACACAACAGCTACAGATCGTCTCCCGAAATTCATAAGAATTCTGGGTAGTTGACGGGTTGTCATCATAGACTTGACTGGGGCGCTACAGCTGTTAATAAACAATGAGACTATTTTTGACAAAATATGGTCAAAATTGATAGAGGATTAACCGAAATTCATGTTTCAAATGGTCTTTCAATAAATCACCCTACAATTAATAACATAGAACTTGAGCGATCTGAATTGTAACAAACTTCACAAATATGCGGATGCCAAGTAGGGTTTTTTTTCTTTTGAAAAGAGATAAATTTATTAATTCACATTAGCAATACAATCGATATAGAAAATATAATCGAAGTGCTAAAGCCTTAGAGGATGATGCAACACCTCGTTAATAGCAAAATGATCAGCCTAAAGCCTACACATTTGATAATTCAAAAATGCCTATAATACCCAAGATTCCGTGATCTCAAAGATATCACGAATAAGATCACTCACGACTCACCATCTGAACTACCAACGTAAAAACCCACAAAGAAGTAAACTGTCGACAACACACCTACCCGCTGCAACAAGTCGACTATAGAACACTTTATTCAAATCGGTGATAAACACGCCGTAAATAGGTAGACAAAAAAAAAAAAAAAAAAACAAAGGAAAAATAAAAGCAAACCCAAATCGATGTGGAAGAAACCATTTTATTAGAAAATAAAACTCAAATATGGGGAAGAAAACACTAGAAATGAGGATTTCATGCCAAAAATAACAAAAAAAAAACCACCCCTCCTCTCTAACTAACATGTAACAAGTAGTTAATATCTTTTTTAAGGGAAAAACTTACTTTAATGAGACAAGTCCAAGTCCAATTAAATGTAAGGGATAGGATTTTCCTTTGAAAACAACATTATAATATAGTTAAAGCAAATGTGAAATCACAATGACATCTTACATAAAGTATCTTCATTCAGTTTTTTTTTTTTCCTTTATATATTGTAATGTCATTTCACTACTTTTCTTATAACTTTATTTAAATTTAAAAAAAAAAAAGTTATAAAGTCTTGTTTAAAATAACTCATTCATTCATCGCTCAATAATCATTAAGATCAATGGCATAATTAAATATAAAAGAGACCAAAGTGCCGACGTCTCTCCTTTCTTTAGAGTTTGAAAATAAGAGTTTTTAGGTAAGGGCTTAACCCAAAAAATTACTGTATTAGATATACATTGTAATTTAAACTATCTTAGTTGTTCTTTGTAAATAAAAAAAAAAAAATTAGAGTAACATATTGTTTGGGTTTGAAATTGTTCATATCTTAGTCTCAAGTGTTCTACAAAAAGATAGCTACTTTAGAGATCTTGATGAAGATTTGATGGATTTATCATGAAGTCCTTGGTAATCCAGAAGTGTATCGAATCGAGATATTCTATGGTACAGGACGTGCTCTAACGCCCCAAAACCTGGAGGTCCATCACCAACCGCCAACTCGCTTAAAACTCGCGAGACGCGACCCGATACCGCATTGTTATGTCCATTTAATGATCCGCTTACAAAAATCGGATAGAGTCTCCCTTGGTACGAGGAGCTCTATCCAAATCCAACTCAGACAAAACATAGCATTACGGCCCATCCGGCACCCAATATAATACAATGACTTCACTGGATCCACTTATGAGTAAAAATGACCACACAGGGTCTCTTTATCCATGTTCATTTAAAACATACAAAATTATATTTAAAACAATTCATAAGAGTTTAATTACAACACTCTTACAAATATTACACATTAGGAACAAGATTGTTCCTAAATATTTTACAAAATCCAGAATAAGGCCATATGTCGACCTTCTTCACAATCGAGGCCTCAAATAAGCGTCCACTCGTGTCTCGCCCCAGACTTAAAATGTTTCTATATAGGGTGAGTCATGCCCAAAGAGAGTAAACTTCCATAAGGGCTACTCCCACCCAAGCGGCACATGCAATGGTCATGTTCTACAATTCACACATTCCAAACAAGATTATGCAATCTTAGGTTGGAATTCTATATGCCATGAGATGAGATGAGGTGAGACCATGTACCATGCCCCGAGTCCTTACCAACTCCCATCACACCCAAGTCCTTATCGACTCATATCACGCAATGCCAAAGCCCATGCATGATAAAATCCATCATTTTTGGATTACATCTAATGATCATTTTACAAAACAAATTCATTTGTCTTCAACCAATTGTTTTTGATGTTAATTCAATTATAAATTTATATTCAAAACCACATGTCTTTTTAAGTGCAGAGGCGAATTTCAGGTTCTCACCGCAGGCTTTGCAAGCCTTTCTACACTTTCATGGGCTTTCACCGTTGGACACATATGTATAACAAAAAATAACGAGGCTTTCACCCGAGGGGGTATTTATCCCTACTTGCTATTACCCGACACATATTTTCATTTTCATGTATACAATCGTGCGACCCTGTTGAACGTTGTCCCACCGTACCGAGCTCACCCAGTCAAACACCAACCATGCACTCACACCCATTTCATGCGATGTCCCCATGCATATGCAATGCGATGTGTCATTTCATGCCTATACCATGTCACATATATGATAAATACTATATGGACAATTCTACTAATGCATATCAACCTGGGTTTCATCATGACAATTATATCAATCAACATAAAATTTCCAAACGATCACACATTTTATGTCAATATATTTACACACACATATATCAACATTAACAAGTCATCACTAGTCAAGCAATGGCATACTTTATCCTCTAAACCAAATTGTGGCATAAATACGCCCACAAATACCACATAAACAAGTCATGCAACGTCTTACTCCATACACAAAACTATCACATGTCAATACATTAGGACACACATATCGCCTCTTAATCAATTACCATCAAGCATGTCATTCAAACTTAAGCAATGACAACTTGATCCTCAAGACTGTGCACAGAGATGCCCACAAAACATTCCAAACGACAAGCCATAATAGACCATGTGATGGGCTCCGAACCCGGGGCCTAAACTAAATTCTAACAATCCCAAAATCTGGACACTAACCATTAAACAACCTAAGCTTGTAAAGAATCCCGTGAACACTAGTACTGAAGCCAGAGGTCCAATTTAGGTGGATTCAAAAGCCTAAATCAATTTTACAGATGCAGCTAATTTTCATGAAGAACACTAGTCCAAATTTCCTCTTTTCCCAACTAGAAATCGCTCCCGAAATCCGGATGCTGTGGTATGGGGTCAAAATGTAGCTTGTGGTAGTCCTGCAAATGGATCATAACTTGAGCTATAGAGGTCCACCTTGGGTGATTCAAAAGCCCATAAAGCTAGTGAGAGATGATATAATAACTCCATGAAGAACACTAGTCAAAATTCCCTCTTTTTCCTAACCGAAAATCAGTCCCAAAATCTGGACGTTTCATAGAGCCAAAACAGGGCAACATTCCCATAGCCCAAAAATGTAGCCAAATAACCCATAAGGAGCCATGAAACTTGATTTTTCAACCCAAACACCCCTTAAGGAGCAATAGAATCGGATTATCAATCCAAAACAGCTCTAAGGGAGCCTAAAACCTGATTTTTCAAACCAAATGCCTAAGGTGTTGTGTAAACTGATTTTTCACCCAAATAGCCCTGCGGCTATAAAAGATTTTTTTTTAAAAACCCAAAACAGCCCTTAGGAAAACACAACCAAACAACCCAGAGTGGAAAATAAACCAAAGTAGGAAGAATCCTTACCAGGAGTGCAATAATGACTGGGATAAGTGCTTCCCGCAGCCCGAAATAGATTTCCGAAATCTCCTCATTTGGATCTTCGGTGAAAACCCTCCTTT
The DNA here is from genome assembly GCA_016808115.1 of Tetrastigma voinierianum. NCBI lineage: Eukaryota > Viridiplantae > Streptophyta > Magnoliopsida > Vitales > Vitaceae > Tetrastigma > Tetrastigma voinierianum. The sequence continues at coordinate 281,657 of JAEQBH010003463.1, read as the reverse complement.
TTAGTACCCACGCGTAGATGAACTTTCTTGGTTATTAGTCCCGATGAATCTTAATCTGGAACCCGTGGGATTGTCTAAAAGCTTTAGAACCTCACCTCTCCCTTTCATTTCTCAATGCCCAGCCAGTAAAATGGGTTCTTTCTCCCCCCAAAAACTGCCTTTAACATTATCTTTAGTCTTACTTGCTTGGCCCACGTCGCGCCACGTGTCACAACTTGTTCAAGCCTATTTTTGTCTCTCAATCACATTTATTCTCAGTCTTGCCAGTTCAAATTATTTTAAATGAACTTAAATTATTTCTCAACTTTTGAAATTTTCCAAAAATCCTGCTGGGGTCATTGACACTCGGTCATTTCAAACATGAAAATTCCAACCGTTTGTGAATCGACTTTAAATTGCCTGCAATTAGGCTTCTTTATGCATTTATGAAGAATCCAATGGCGAGTCCGTTTACTCATCCGGGAGATCTGTAAAATTTCAAGTTTACAACTCAGACGTAAATAGCTTATTAATGTACTGCTTTGCCTTTTTTCTAAAAAATTCAAATTTACCTAGGTTTTACACGTGCGACTCAAAAGTCTGACTAGGAGTGCATTCAGATGTGGACGACGAGAGTCTGAAGCAAACTTGGAGGCCAAGGTACTTGGGAGCGAGGTGCACCATAGGCCCAAGACCGTTTTTTACAAGAGAATAAAGATCAAATCAAAGCATATCCGAACGCCTAAGCTTATCGAACGATCTAAATTAGAAACAATTGTGCTTCTATTATGAAGAGGATACTTGATCAACAAATTTCCTACTTCCACAGTGATAGCTTAAAGGCAAATACATAAAATAGAAGGTAGAGTTGGAGTCATAATAGGATAATGATTTCAAATTTCATCAAGGCTTCTAAGATCAATCGCAAGGCTATAAATTAAGACTTTGGAAGTTCTCATCACGCATTTCGTGAACATAATCCTGAAGAAGAATAAGTTAAGTCTAAACGTTGATAAAAGAGAATGGAGTGTAGATACTCTATTGAGGCACAGACACGTTAAAAGTCTTTCACTTTGTGTGAAAGATGATGTTCTTTATTTTCACCTTATTTATGTAATTTGGGTTACAAAAGGATTATAGATAGAGGAGAATTGAGGGAGTTCATTTTGAATTCCACTATGAGTGATTAGGTTTCAAGAAGGGTCGTGGGTAGAGAGGGAGTCTCGCACCACATAAAACTAATTGTAAACCTTGCATAAGATTAGTGGAAATCCGCACAGCCTCGTAGATGTAGACAGTTTCCGAACCACGTAAAAAGATTATGTGTGCTGGTATTTTTATGAATATACTTTATATCTACTTTGCACACACTCTTCCATAGGGGGAGTCCAGACATCCCACACTAACGCCCGAACACCCATATAGTCTCAACATCAGGAACTGTGTTTAGGAACACACACCTATTTCTGTCACATGCAAAAGAAAAAAATTAAGGCTCCGTTTAGAACCCGAAAAGTTCTAGGAAATGAAAAAAAAGTATCAACACTCCATTTAGAACATGAAAAGTACTAAGGAAAGAAAGTAGTGAAGAATGTAGAGAGGAAGTGAAAGAAAAGGCAAACTGATAAGATAAATATAGGTTTAAGGGTAATAAATTAATTCTATATGTTTATTAAAACTTATTTTATTTGTTTCATCTATATATACATCGAAGAGTTTAAAAGTTTATAAAATTTTGAGAATTTTGATTATATTTGATTTTCTTTTATATTTACAATAAAGGAACTAAACATGGCAAGATAATTTTTCATAGTACACTATAAGAATTAATGTGTACCTACTGAACATTTTGTAGGTAATAATTAATTTGTAGGTAATTTAGTTTTTATCGATTTACCAAACACGCTTGTAGGTATTATCTATAATGAGCGTGGGCCTACACACAAACCGAAATAGTAGGTAATTAACTACAAACTTTTAGTTGGTAAATGATAGGTAATTTATATGCTATATTTTGTCGGGCAAATTACTTACCTACTGTTTCTGTTGTCGGTAATTTTGTAGGTAAATTTAGTGACTACTGTACTGTCGGTAATTTTTGTAGGGAATTTATATGCTTTTGTTGCAAATATTGCTCAGAATTCGTAGGCAGGTTAGCCGTTTAACTTACATTTAATAGGTAATCTATAGGTAAGTTGATTCCTAATCCTGCCAATTTAGTAGGTAATCTATAGGTAAGTTGGTTACCTTTACTTTCCAATTTAGTAAATAATCAGAGGTAATTATCGTTACAGATATATATTTTTATAAATTTAATTTAATTATAATCCTGATTAAAACACAATAAATTTATAAAATAAAAAAGTAGATTGATATATGATTCAAAATGTTAATAAAATCATAACAATAATACAATTAAAATAATCAATTATATAAACCCGTTTACAAAGTGAAGCTAAAGTATAAATTGCATAAACTATAAAAGGACAAAGAATAAAGTCATAAAACATGTTCACAAAGTATAACATGATAAAAATGAAACCATCAAACAACAATAGATACCATTGGAACCAGCATTGTCGCTGCCATTGTCATCTATACCATCATCACCATGAATAGGGTCCGAATCAAGACGTTAGGGGTGGTCGTTGAGCTCTTGGCTTTTCATCAACATGGTGTAATAAGCATTCTGTTAATATTCACAAATCATTGATCACCTCTTTGTTTGCACTTTTGTCTCTCGTGTCTTGAATTTGGTCTACTTTTTGTTGAGGAGAAGGGGATGTATTTGAAGTTGAAGCAACATTAGTCTCGTAGTACTCATTAGCTTGGGACCCAATAAATTGTACTCTTTCGTTTTCCACCCACAATTTTGAAAAATAAGTCATTTTCATCTATTGCTTCACTGGATTGTATTAACTCCTCTCTCCTAGCCCAAAAGCATCTTGCAAAAAATTAAAATAGTTAGAATATCATAATAAGATAAGCCCAAGAAACTACACGTTAATCAAATTAATTAGCTTACGTTGATAGATTTGGACTTCATATAAATAAATGTCTTCACTACCTTTTGGTGTATATAGAAATATCTTTGGTGGGAATACTAAGAGAATAAACACATCAAAACTTTGCTTTATATGAGAATCATGCTACATCGGGTAGCTCAAAATACAAAGAAAAAAAAAGAAAGAATAGAAATCCTATATGTACCATAAATGTGAGTGGGAATTCAAACTAAATTTTAGGGGGCCTAGGGTGGATTCTGACTTGTTCACATTTGAGCATATCTCTTCAAAGCTAGGAAATTCAATCATCATCCTAGATTCTTTCGAAATCTCATAAAAACCCAAAAGAGTAAAAAGCTGAGGTAACCCTAGCTCTAAATCCAAATTCACTACTAGCATAATTTACACCCACAAATCAGCAGAAGCACATATTCTTGATTTCCCTTTCTAGCAAAATCAATGAACACAAAAAGCACCAATACCCACAATCAAATCAATAAACATCAAAACCATCTTCACGTAACGATAACAAATACAGAAGATTTCTATTTTCTTCGCTTCTATCCACCAAATCAATTAAAGCACAATAAACCATCACTGCATCGAATAAAAAAAAAGCTCCAAATCTCACAAACAAACATAATATATACAAACAAACTCCCTAAATTTTTACCTCAACATACACCGATAGACCAATGCCCGGATTGTCTGCAGTTTCTTCGCGGTTATTGGTGCTCGATATGGAACGCTCCTCGAGGTTATAGGACGAGGTAGGAGAAAACTAAGAGAGGATCAATGGAGCTAGTTCTGATGTACTTGGCATTGTAATTATCCAAGCCCTTGTTGATCGATTTTGGCGGTAGTCGACAGAACATGGGCTTGAGGTGTGTAGGAGTTCCTTTTACCTTCAAGCCTCTAATCTTGTTGAAAAATCAGAACCATTGTTTCTTTGTAGGAGAAGATTCGAAGCTTTTGTAAAACCCTACAAGGCAAACCCCTGCCTAAACAGGTGTAAAACCCGTGAAAATTCAATTTTTCCGAAAAATGGCAAACGGTAATTTGTCACATAAAGATGTGGAAATCTGGAAACTTTCTAGATCTCGGATGACGAAACGAACTTCACTATTGAATTTGTCTCGCGATATCTAGTTACCCAGTCGAATTTTGTTGAATTCCAAGATGGTTGGAATTTCAACCAGTATTTTCTTTAAATGTTCAAAACTTAACCAACACTTGTCATCCCGCTCGAACTTTACCCTTTTTCGGAGTAACTTTTTAAGCGAAGATGACATGATGGAAAATTCCTTTACAAACCATCAATAGTATCTTGCTAAACCCAAGAAACTTCTCACCCTACATTTCGAGGCTGCTCTAACTTACAGCTTGCTTCAATCTTTGGGTGTGGTTAACTCTAATAATTCTCTCGCAGATACACTATGGCCTAGAATGACACTTCCTTAAGCCAAAATCACATTTACTTAACTTGCAACACTGGTTTTCCTCGTAATATGTAATACCACCTTAAATGATGTTAATGTTCTCAGGCATCTTTAGAATACACCAGATGTCATTAATATCACTCACTACAACCGATCCAAATAAGGTGAAAACCCTATCTTATCAAATTCATAAATGCATCTAATACTGAATAACCTAAATGGCATTACCAAAAGCTCATAATGACCATAACGGGTTCTAAAGGTCAAGCTGACATCAACATCTTCATTCCCCAGCTGATAATAACCCGATCACAAGTCTATCTTTGAAAAGACGTTTGCACCTTTCAACTGATCAAATAGATCTTCCATTCTTAACAACATATATTTATTTTTCACTGCTACTTTATTTATTTTCCGATAATCAATGCACATCCGAAGAGTGCCATCTTTCTTTTTAACAAATAAAACCGGCGCACCCTAAGGTGATACACTAGGCTCCGATAAAAACTCGGCCCAATAGCTCCCGTAGTTAAGTCTTCAACCTTTTATTTTGTCGAGCCATAATACAGGGTGCCCTGTAATGGCTATTCCATGTACAACTTCGATAGACAGATCTACTTCTCTTTTAGGTAGTATTCCCGTGAATTCAAAGAAACACATCAGGAATTCCTAACTACAGAATCTTTTCTAAATTCACTGTTCTCTTCGAGTCAAGTACCGTAAAAGTCAAAAGGCTTCATAACCTTCAAGAGCGCCATCGGCATAACGAAATTACATTTGACACGGCCTCAAATCGATACCACAATGCTACCTTGACATAACAAAGACATTTAAGCAATATTGTTTTCTTATCATAATCAACTATAGCCCGTATGTTCAGATAACTAATCCATCTCAAAACCAAATCAGTTCATGGCGTAAAGCAATTAGGTCCATCGAGAACTCTCTATCATGAACTGTTAGGGGACAATTCTTGTACACTCGGTTGACTCTAACACTATGCCCCAAGGGACTAGTAACAAGCATAAAATATGCCAAAGGCTCCACTGATGGCAATTTATCACTCAATTGTTCAATGCATAAATAGGAATGTGTAGAGCCAGGATCTATCAAAGCATGTATTTCTGTATTATAAAGGGTGAAATTACCTGCAATTACCCCTGGTGCATCCTGATCTTCACGATCTCTCATAGCAGGCCTGGTCTGAGCTCGTGAGGCGAGGATCTGTCCACACGCCTCCACACTATACTCCACGCCTCTATGTCGAACCAGCCACCCTACCCCTACCTCGATCCCGAGTCGAAGGTGGTGCAACAAATCTCCCTCTGCTACTTCCTTGCATACTTCTACTATCCCCTGACTCTCTAGAACACCACTATACAAATGATCTCAGGCTTCCAATAATCAAGCATCCTCTTGTCAATAATCTGCAAACACCCAAATGTCATCTATGGCAATGAGGGCACTCTGGGACTTCTTCTTATCCTGCTGACATGCCTCTACTAGTACTTAATACCACTGTACTGAAGGGTTTCATGGGTTGCAACACTTGCCAATAGCAACAGAAAAAAAAAATCCCAACAAAAACCCATCCAAGGACCCCTTGTAGCATCAAATCCAGTTCTACATCAAAAGAGAAAGTGGTAGATTACCTCAGGTTTGCCCAAACCGAGCTGGTCTGGCAAATGACCCAAGCCAATCGTCCAGGTTCGCCTCTAATGCTATCTACACGAAGAGTGAAGCCGAAAATCTCCAAGGCAACGGTCTCGGAAAGGGTCCCGATGCTAGCTAAGTCCCGATCCGAAGAGGAAGCCAAAAACCCAGGTCTCTCAAACTCTAGAACACCTTCTTGGAGATGAGAGAACAAAATGGCTTTTTCTCATGAACTCTCTCAAGTCTCAAAGAGTCATCATCATTTTAGGGTTTCCATAAAATTGATTTTATAGAAAACCTTATCCTGTGAAATGACCAAAATGCCCCTCACTCTAATTGATGATAGGTTACAAGCATCCCCATGCGTTATGGCGAGTTCCCACACGGCCCTAAGCCGAGGTACAAGCCCAAGCCTATTATCTCTCTAAGTGAGGGCTTTTGAACCCGAGATTCCACTAGTCCCGCCACATTTCATTCATGAGAATTAACTCCCCAGCATTTTAGATCACATCCAAACCGTTTATTAGCCCCAGACTTTCAAGTGTGCGACCCATTAGGTTCTAAGTATGCTGGCTACTTGATTCAACTATCACTAAGTGTCGATCAGATCAGCAGCACATCGCGACTTCACCGATCGGAGAGTCGCGTATTGACCGCATACCCTTCCTAATGCACAAATACTGCGGTAATTCGGCCCTTTCACCAATCTATACCCTATTCGTCTGCAGCATGGACAATGTAGACTCCACTAGACTAGCTTATGCGCACCTAGCCTAAGTGATATTTGATCTTGTCCTCAGGTTCATCACTCAACCGTTATGCACTTGAAGACACTCCTTAAGGCATTCTCAATTTAACCAAAGATTCTCGAGTAATGATTTCGACAAGAGGCCTTAAGTATACCCTCACTCTAGTGGGTGTGGCGAATCATTTGTTGGCTACTCAATTACCTTCGAACACCTCAGACTATACCCAATCCTCATCCAATGAGCAACCCCCTGAGAGGCAAATTGAGGTCAAAGTATAGGATCAACATCCAAGATATCCTTGAGCACCTCAAGTCCAAGATACTGCACTCACAGCATGATGAGACAATCATCTACATTTAAATACATGATCCATATGGATTGTCTCATTATAGGTCTCCGATGTACTTAGGCTACTCTTAGCAAGATCCACACGCCCAACTCGATCAACTCATGATCACAGCTTATAAGATCTACCGCTTGATCCAATCAAGGAGTATGACATGTAAGAACCGTCCGATCAACAATGTCCACCATGGATCCCATACTAGATAATCTAAAACACTTAACATAATTGCACATGATAGAATCTTACGCCCTAATCCCATCATGATTTCCTTCATGCTATGTTATGTATCATGGACTTTATTAATCTTGATAAAGATTTATATCAATTCAACGTGATATCATCAATTGTTAACGGGCGAGCTCACATATTAAATAATATGTTGTGCGAGATTAAGTCTAATAGAGACTTGCCTTTAAAGCACTTCTCTAACATGTTCTTCTGTCTTCTTCCCCTGTGGAAAGAACCTCGCACTAACTCCTAGCGGCTCTCTACCTTCTTTTACTCCGGGAGTGAGGAAGAAGCTCCTCTTGGATAACTTCCTCTTCGTAGAACCTTTCTCTCACGCTGACTCAATTTCTACTTTCATTGCACCGCACCAAATGGATAGAAATTCACCCGTTGGAAAGGCACATGTGCCATATACTCCTTTTAAGGGGACTTTATTTAGTCCATCCTCAAATTGCCTACACCGAAATGCCTTGGTGAGGACCGATTCAAGCGCATACTTACTCAGGTGACTAAATTCTTTCTCATATTCAGCCACGGATAAGTTCCTTTGCTTCATATTTAGGAATTGCTTCCATTTAGTTTCTGCATATACTGTAGACATATTTGGTCTCCTAACTCGGGATTTAAAAATTCTATGATATGGATCCGAAGTGTCTCGAACTCTCACTAACTTCCACCAATCATAAGCACTACCTTGCAATAAAGAAATTGCACAGGTCACTCTTTGATATGGAGGACATCTCACCTCCTCTATTAACCTTTGCAGCTTTTCTATCCCAAATTCCATTGTATCAGACTCTTTCATGTTTGACCCATGGAATTCCTCATCCCCATGTATCCTTATCATGTCTATTAAGGCTTTAGGAGTCATTGACCAATACATGAGCCATGTCCCCAGATATTTTCAACAGCTTCCATTTGCTCATGAGATGACTTTCTACCGAAAAATCTCATGTGGCCCCGAGCTCCCGGGTTAACACTCTCCTCCTCGCTTCTACCAATTCAAAGGGTGATCCATCTATACAAAACCCAAGACACAGGGACATCCACATTAGGTCAACATATTACTAGACACATGCTTTTCTATCCTATACTCTATGCCAGATCCGCCTAAACCTTGGTTCGATACAACTTAATTGTCGAGTCTTAACCACGCTAAATAAAGAGAAGGACTAGGCACTGGACTCGACTCCTTTACCTAAGTTACTGACATTATTGGGCCCATTTCAAATATAACTGAATGTATCAAAATATAACTTAAGCTTAATCCATAAGGAAATAAAACTTTTAATACTACCACCATAATGGTGTTCATAATGTCCTGTACAAATATATGAGTCCCATTTACTTATACATATACAAGTCCTATTAAAAAAAGCTTTATACGTGTATTATTCAATCAAAGGCAATGACTTATGATGTTGACTCCTATTGTCAGGTTGGCCCTCCCAGGTTGTAATGGTCGGGTTGTCCTTCAAGACCTACATGGATGAAACACCCATGCTGTTTATAGCTTAGTGGTTATAGGCAGATATATGACCACTTGTAGTGGTCCTCAATGACACATACACCAACACAATTCCTATTTTTACACATTAATTGTTCATATATCTCTATCACACACTATGTTTGCTTATTAGAGTTCCTACATTCATAATACATAGTACTTTTATATTACTCAGAGCTCTACCATTTTTCAAATCAAATCATTGTTTTCATGTTACATGACCTCGTAATAATTTCCTCTAATCATTTTATCTCATCTTCAGGTTCCTGTCAAAGATATTTCATGGACCAAATTCTTATAGATCAAATTTCCGCACTCATACCAAATGATTATTATCTAATCCTCTGAATCCAAAATAAAAAAACTTGTTGACCAAATTCTTTAGAAGGATCAAATTTCTGTTACTATTACCAAAGCATCATTATCTAACCCTGAATTAATTAAAACTTGTTGAAACCAAATATAACTTGTAAGCTCATAAGAAGAATAATTTTGTCACTAAACTCATTTAAAGATTTAATTTGGTCTTAAAAACTGCAAGTGCATAGGTCGTACAAGTAATAAAGTGAACCTATAAGTCCGATACGTCTTCTACAGAGATCAAAATAATTTAAACTTCAACTACCCTAATCCACTGTTCTACACTATTCAACGCCTAGCTTTAGAGAAAATTTAGTAACCTAATAAGAATTCCAACACATGGGATCCTAAATTTAAAATAAAGGAAGAAATTTAAATCCTAAATATAAACTAAACTGAACCAGATTATTGCTGGAAGTAGACACTGGGTTTTCACTGCTGTGAAATTATCAATTCCTGCATCATAATCTAATTCTATTTTCCTAGTTGGAATCTGAATTTGTCAAGAGGCAAGGTAGTATAGTTTGGATTCCTCCTCTAACCATATTGTTCACTGAGTAGAGGTTCAAGTTCATTTCTAAATCATGATTCCAATTAATTACTTGTAATTAGAATTTCTTTGTAAGATCTGGGTATTTTTCTTTTCCAATACTTCATACCCATTTCTTACAGGATCAAGTGCATTTCTTACTTCCCAAGACAAAGGTAATCATAGATTTCTATAGAATGAATGATGTCTCATCCCCTTAAGATCTGAAAGAGTTTTCTTTCCTTGATTAGATCTCGGCCAACACGATCAAGATCATTCCTCCGCATCAAGGAGAGATTCAATTGATTAAATTGATATATCACTCAACCTCTTTCGTAATTACAAGCAAATTGAGGATTTATCGAAGTAACCTTTCAGAGTTCATTAGTTCTTCAATATTAGTCAAGCATACCCCCAAGTAACTGGTCTATGCTCTCAGGAATCTCCATCTATGTGTCACTCAGAGGGCCTCCTAGAAACCAAAGCCAGACAATAGTCCTTTCATGGGTATAAGCTACTAAAATTGGGAACAATTAATTTCAAGAACAACACCATTCAAATAAATTCAAACCCCATAACTCAAGAAATTTTCATCTCACATCGTGAAACATCAACTAACATCATATCTTTCCCAATGAAGTTGTGTTCGTAATTGATTACAAGACACACCGAAATACCGATCGGGCGAAAATCTCCACTGCACGCAACTAACCGAAGAAACAGTTCACCTTTCTGTCTGGAGTCTATCAATTCAAACAAGAATTTAAAATGAATTTAAGTATTTAATTTCAACTTCAAACTTCAACAATTTTATCTAAGCTGTGATCCAAAGAAACAAATTAAGTAGTTCTACTCTAAATTTAATCTACGAAGAAAAGAAAATAAAATAAAAAAAAATACAAGAAAAGGCAAGAAAAAATATAATACAAAAGAGTCTTCGTCTGTGCACTCCGGGTTCGTCCGATGTCGACCGACCGCCTCGTTTTCCGTTGAAGAGCTTCTATTTATAGATCTCTAAAAGTTTGGGCCCTAAAATTGAGGCTATGTGTGAATCCTTAAAATTTGGCTTAGATTTGCTTCTCCGTCGCGACCTGTAGGTTGTGTCACATAAAGTTTTCAGGTCTTTGTCGCAAGTCTTTGCCAGAGGTATGCATACGCCGCTTCCTTCTGTTTCCACGGCGACAACGATTTTTTGTTGCGCATACCTTCTTCTTTCTGCATGATAACTCGTCACGATAGAGCCTTTGTCGCGACAATATTTTGTGCATTCCTCAAATGCTTATAGTCGCAATATTGATAATCATGTCGCGCTTCAATTCACTCTTCGCAAGTCAGTGTCGCGACCCATGTTTTCATGTCACGACAAAGATCTCTGCTCAGCAGGCTGCAACACCGCTCTTGTATAATCTGTACTCGTCGCGTAATCTGCAAAGTTTGTCGCGATAGAGGCTTGTTGCCACCGAGCTTGAATTCTTGTTGCAGCTTTGTTCTGACGTTGCGATATGACTTCTTGGTGTTGTCAATATTTGCTGCCATGACCTAGTTTTCATGTCGCAACAAGATTCTTTCAGGCCCAAATTTACTCCGCTTGCCTAACCCAGCTTTGTTATGTCACGACGTAACTTCTTTACATTGTGTTGAATCTTGCTCGCGACTCGTAGTCTCTCTATCTCAAATTATTTCTATGTTAGACATTAAGATCCATGTCGCGACATAGACTTATTTTCACACCTTGAAGTATGTTGCAACTTAGGTTCCTTTGTCATGCACTAAGCCTGTTAAGTATGGCCATTCGTCGCAGAACATAAATTTTCTTGTTGCGACTGAACTTCTTCTTTCAATGCTCTGTTCTGTCTCAACTAGCTCCTCCATGTTGCAAGAGTCAGTGTCGCGACATAGTAGATTATGTCACGACATAGATTCTGCCTTATGATTCATTATGTCGCAACATAACTAATCTTTGTCTTAGCTGGCTTCTTCCCATTTCCGGTCGCGACATGCTCTCTTTTTGCTGCGCGACATAGCCTATCTCGCCAATTTTTTGATCTTGTGTTATGCACACGTAAATATTGTCAAGGGCTACGCTTTCTAGCCATTTGCTTAGACGTTTGTCGCGATATGACCGAACTCGCCATGGCTGTAGACCGCCATTCTCGCTTTTCTTCTTATCGAAATCTCTCCTTTTTGAATTAAGTCCTGCAAAACACAAAGTTTGTAAATATTCCATAATTCTGGTATTGAAACAAATTAAAAATACTAAAACAAGCCATAAAAATGGATTAAAAATAGATGAGTTTAAGACTCATCAAATTTCAACTTAAAGTTTTGCTTGCCTCGCAAAAAAAGAAGATTTTGTTAGTCCTCAAACAATTTAGCTTTATTTTTAAGGACATTTTTCTATTTTGCACTGCAAATTTTTTATCTGCAACTTGAATTGAAACTATTCAGTTGCAGCTTAATTTCAAATTTAGTTTTTAGTTCAAACTTAAGAAAAATTTTCAATTATTGTCACAAACAAAGTAATGAATTCTGAAATGTAAACAATTCAGTCAATTAATCTTGATCTCTGTGTGTGTGATGGTTTTCTTTCCCTTCCTCCTTGGCAGGATTACCTAATCTTCTTGGACTCTACAAAGTGACTGCAATTTCTTTTAGCTCTTCAAAGTCCCATATGCTTTTTTTTCATATTAGTCTCCACTAATGTAGGCAAGTACCAACTTCAAGATCAATTAGGTCTTTTAGGCTTCAGAGTTCGGGCTTAGGTAATTGGGTATGTTTTGAGAATTCAAAGCAATTCATCTTCCATTCCACCTTCAAGTGTGTATATTTTGCCTTCATCCTTCATACTTTTCTTTCTTTCTATTAATGTCTAAAACATATATTCCCCCAAACTTGTCTTTGATGTATTATACTGCATATTCTCAGCTTAGCATCTTTTAGAGAGAAGTCCCCTTTTTTCTTTTCTGTTACTTGTCAAGGATTTTTAGGATTAGTGCAATGTTTTGTCTTCTTAGGTTTTCTACCACTCTTAGAGAAATTTGGGTTAGTAGCTCCCATACCAGTTGGCATTAGGGGGTACTAGGTGTTGAAACACCCCTAAGAACTTAATTGTTCAAGAGAGGAAGGCCACAAGACAAAATCCTAATCCCATTCAAAATCACACTTGACTTCTTCTTTGCATTCTTGCCATTCTTCATTTGTTTTTTTTTCTTTTTCCATCCTTCATCCTTGTTTCCTTTCAAATCAACATAACATTCCCAACTGATCCTTTTCTCAGATTTTTGGTTTCGCCTTGGAACTGGCAAATAAGGTTCTTATTGTAAGATTAGAATAAAGTTAGGGTTTGAGGCTTCTAATTGCTGTTTAAATGAAGAAACTAAACAATTTGGTCAAACCTGGAACTAGAGTATATGCTTATGCATATTATAAGGGTAGGCTCGAAGGCTCAAACTCAAGATTGGCCTATATCACTTGTTAGTGGTATTGCTTAGATTTCATTGACTAATAATCTAACAAGTTCTAGAACCTTGGATTGTTTGACTGTGACCGAACCCAGAAGATGTCCCTAATCCTTCACAATTTGTTAAGGAACATTTTGACCATGGTGATTGTTTTTCGTGACTTTCATCGAATTTTATCATATACAACATTTTCAAAAGTCTTATTTGTGCTGTCTATTTAATACATTTTCCTAAATCTGAACCTTAAACTTCATTCTTGCTTTACACATGCAACTTCCTTTTCCAATTCATTGAGACCTACCACAATTTCAATTGCACTTATTGTTTGGTTATGAGGTCTGTTGTTGTGCCAATTCAAAACATCATTTTATCATGCAAACACACCGAGAATGACATCAACAATTTAATTCACTCAATCCAATGTATCCAGACAATTCACCATCATTGACCAACTCATTTTTCACATCAGATTTATTCATTTATTCAAAACAAAAATATAATCACAAGCAATTAACACTGCATAAAAAGTATCGCCACCAAAATCATTTAGAAAATTACGGCTGATCTTTATTAAGAGGGATGGTTACAATTTTGGTTTGAAGAGAAAGAGGCTGGCAAGGGTTCATCTCCTTTTGTAGAATTTGGAAAATTTTAGGTTAGAGGTTCAAGTGCTGAAGCTTAGCCAGCATTTTAGAGGAAACTCGGGGTATCGAGATGCTCAGTTTCTCTTCTCAAAGGTTCTTCCTCGTTGAAGAGGCAATGATCATTAGTATATTCCACCCGAAAGAACACCCATCTTGCCTCATATCTATAAAAGTTATCTATGGTTCCTTCAAGTTTAGTGAGCATAATGTGCATGTTCACTAAATTTGGAATTCACCCGATCCATCATCTCCATAACTTTTGTTCAGAATTGTTGTCCATCTCTAGCCTTCGTCTCTTCTCTCCACAAGCTTCCCAAATTCCTTGAACTATTCCTGTAGATAAGCTTAACTCCATTTTCCTTCTACAACATACTTCCTTCCATCTTTCTTTCAAAAAGGCGCACATCTTCATCCTTTAGCTGTTCTGTAGAAGGTAGTTATCTTCAAATCTAGCCTTTCCATTAATGTTTTTTCTCTCCTCTCCATTTCTTCCTTCCACTCTTCATCCCTCTGCTTGAGTAATTGTTCTCATCTTCTGAATTTAGCTTCCAGAAATTCTTCTCTGATCCTCTGTTGCTGCTCCCACCTTTTCTCTCTCTCCTCCATTTCTTCATTGACACCAGCATGTTCATAGTCTCTGCATTTCCTTCATTGCTCCTTAAACATTTTGATGGTTCAGAAAAAGTTTCACTTACATTAGGAGGAGAATTAATTAATGGGCTCCTTATGTTCTGCATTTCGTCCTCCGATAGCAATTAGCCCCCAATTGGGATTTGTTCCATCCCTACTGGTTCATCTTCTTCTTCTTGGGGCTCCTCTACTACTTCCATAATTTCCATCTCCTTCATTTTTCTCGTCTTTCGGTCCTCACTACCTTATCAATGTCAAAGGAGAAACCTTTAGGACAAAGCTTCCTCCTCCGCCATATCCCTCCACTCCAGCCTAGAAATACGTAGCTCAGTGATAGCTGGGTTTGATGGGGATCACCCCCTTTTCACAATCTTATGGAAGGTTTTGATATATGTTTCAATAATTTTCCTCACGTCCAACTTGTATCCCTTCAAAAGAGGCACAGAATGGCTTCATTCTCCCTATTGTGGTCAAATGTTTAGTAGGAATAATAAATGCTGATAAAATAAAAGTCCTGTGACTGCTTCTTCTCATAGGATCCTTGACAGTACCAACAAGGCTATTTTGAGCCCTGTTTATTGCAGTTTTTGAGCACTTTTTGTGTACTAAATCAACCTAATTAACTTAATTGGCACACCACGGTCCCGACTATACTACTGATCGCATTTTGTGGCTATTTTTATACTTTTTGCAAGCTAAATTAGGCTAAAGTCATCGAGTCGACTCAAACACTAAGAACTGCCAAACTCAGGTCATAGATCAAGCTCAGATGAAATTTATTAAAACAGTTATAACACGAATTTTCGTGGTTATGTAAAATTTCACAACTCGTTGTACTGCAGTTGAGAATTTTGCAACCCCGCGACTGTATTGTTGACCCCGTTTTTTACCAGCTTTTTGCACCTTTTTTCCTAAACTAACCTCTTTGTATTTTTGGTGTTTTATACATTTTTGTAATTTCCCTTGATTCTGAGTAGTATATAAGCCCCGCCAAGGCTCAGACAAGATCATCATCAACGCACAAATTTTAGCTAAAGCTTGCAACTCTCCCTACCATTTCCCTCATTTTACCTTATTTTCTCCCTCTTTCTCGCTTGCCAAACACCCCCTAAGGATGACAACTCAGAGGATGGTTGGCTAAGCTTCTCTTATCCTTGAAGAGTAGGGCCGCTGGGGTAGGGTTTTGAGGTAAACTGCTGGTCCTTTTGTTTTTAACGCATGCAGTTGTTGTCATTTATGCCTCTTTCTCTCACTTGTTTAAACTTTCGATGTATCCCTGAAAGGACTGCGATTTGGCAATCTTTCGTGTCTGGATGCTTATTACTAGATCCATTGAGACTCTTCGCTTAGTTGCTACTTATTTGTTATTGGTAGGTAGATCAAAGGATCGGCTTACCGGTCTTGAAACATTAATGACCAATAAATGTTATGTCTCAGAAAGAGTTATTGTGTGGTTCGGCTTTATAGCCGAATGAAGATCCGATTTGAGAAATGACTATAGGTCATTCTCCCCAACGTAAGGAAATGAACCCGAGGACCTCTTAGTTGCCTTAGAACCTCAAACCCAGTGGCTGGAGACTTCAAGGAGTTCCTTTTACGTTTTATTACATTTTACTTGCAATCTTCAAATCACCAACCTCAATGTTTTTATGAAAAAAAGAAAACCTAAAATCCAAAGTGAAATCACCATTTTGAATCAATTGTTGGTTACCTACATGAAGAAAACCCATCCCTGTGTTCGACCTTAGAGCCACTATACCGCAAAGAGCTATGCTAATGCATGCAAGAGGTTTAGGTTTATAAATATTCTTGACTGAAAGCACCAAATTCTACCCCGTGCAGTTACTCACGATTTCAAAGGAATCAAATGGTGCCGCGTTTCGGATGGTGCCTAAATGCAAGTAACGTAGTTGTTGAACTTAAGACCACACCACGTGTTGGTGAATTTCAACCTTTGTCTTTACTGTTATTTCCCAGCGGGCCACTGCAGTTGATTCAATTTACACCACCATATGTACAATTTCTATCTTCATTTTTTTACTAAGACAACCTTTGGTAGCCCAGTTTGTTTTGTCTCTTTGTTTCAGGCCTTTTCATAGGAGTTTATGCAACACTGAGATAGGAACACAGTAGGTCGATTAGAGCTAAGAATGGTTCATACTGAACAGCTGTGAATCGAGTATATTAGCACGTGACGGAGCCCACCTAAGGAACAAGAGCCAACAGGTTCAAAGGAACCCAAACGGTATGCACATGAGGGACCATGTATACCCTCAAGAGTGAGTGCACGCTCCTGCATTGTGCCTCCTCCAAGAGGACACACATCGCCCTGGCTCCAGCCCCTTCTCCCCGCCTCTATGGAAACGAAGAGTGAAAATCCCACCACACACATCCGGAGTCCCGAGGAAGTATGCAATATCGCTCAAAGATATATCCCAATGTTGATATGATGACCGGTTCTTCCCTCTACCAAGGACAAAACCGCCCAACTCTCCGGGAGGCCGAAAGAACTATTAGGAATCGGGAGACGTGTTAGTGATATGCTCTATCTGCAGTATATTACATGGCCATATGTTATATATTATGAGGTACTATCATTTTATCTGTTATTTTAAATTGTGGTTTAACTTGGATAAAACCGTGATCCTTGAATAGTTGGTCTTCGCTTTATGTCATCAAGTATGTGATCAGAGGTGTGTCCTTAAGGCATCGAATTAATTTATTCTAAATGTTCTCATAGTCATCATTAGTCAGGAATAATAATGAAGCAAGACTATTATGTTTTCCTCGAGAAAAGACCACGCTTTGTCGGTCATGAACATAATATGTTACCTTAACATAAATACATGTTAAGTTCATGTTATTGATTGACTCCGCTATGAGAATTACTACATGGATTATGTCAACGCACTACTGCAGAGGTATCTGTCCTTCTCGACCAATTCACCATGGATTCCTACATGAGGAACTTCGTGTCTTGACGAGTTCAATTAATGCCTTTTAATGTGATGGTAATACAGCTATGGTTGGGCATGCATTGTAAATCATGTGGAGGAATGTGTTTATAGTGAAGGAATTTGTCCCTGGCTTTAAACTGAGCGAGATGTCTATCGCCTTCGATAAGCGGTAGGATCGAGAAATGCATGGCTATGCTTCGAATGAGACTGATAGGAGTTATCAATATCATTTGTTTAGTCGCCACTTAAGAATCAAGAAACGATTGCTGGTATGGTGATGATTTCATCTGTGCTGTGAGAAGACCCATATCGTATGCATGTGCGACTGAATATCATACTATGGTAAGGTTTTTCGAAATAATTAATCTACTTGATTCGGGGTAGTTATAATGTCTTTCTAGAGACCAATTATAACTTGTGGGCTTAGAATATGATTTGGGTCCGCTCGCTAACATTGAGGAACCTAGGTCACATAAGAATGAGCTTATAATGGGATGTTAGAAAGGCTCTTCTTAAATTCCCATGATTAAGCCTAAGCCCAAGCCTGAAGCCCAAGCCCAAGCCCATTAATAGTTAATGCACTGGGTTTAAATTGCTTTTAATAAAAGGGCTTGGGAGGCTTGATATAAATATGTTTATCATCTAAAAGAGGTGGTTCTTTAAAAGCAGGCGTTTAGAGTTAATTCTTAGAGTTTGGAAGACACTAAGGTGCTTCTTTTGGTTTCAGGACAAAGACTCATCATAAGGTGCCAAAGACATCCATCTCAATCCATTAGCCGCTCATGGATACCTTTAGCATGCACACCGCATCGCCTTAGCTCGTTGTTGGCCGATCAGCCTGTATGAAGCCCCATTTAGGCGTTTCAACTTGTGCGATCACAAATATGTACTACTAAAAAGGATCTTACCAGAGGGAAAGATCCGACTTCCGATCCATTGTTTAGTTTATCAAACCGCTTGATCCCGATGCGCCTTAGCGCAAATTTTTGCTTCCGCCGCTTTCTTATCATTGATCTCCAACAAAGGGTATCATAGCTACTTACTGCTTCGTGAAACCGATTTTTATATGCATATAACGTGATCTGGTTAGTGTATTTGTTTTGCCATATGTGATATGCCATGATCCATTAGTTCATCCGTTTTATAATCAGTATAATTTGAGTCATGTTTTTTTTTCTGTATGAAGTCTGTAACATCGATCGAATTCAAATGATTCTAAGATAAAAAGCTTTGAATGGACAGATCTTTAATGACGAACTGTACTTCCAGTTCGTAATTCTTGTGTTCTCAATCTAATAGAACTAACTTTTAAGATTAATTATAGACTTGCATATTAAGTATGGTCAAGTACATATTAAATATGGTTGTTACAAAACATTCTTATTAATTAGTAGATCAGCATATTAAGTATGGTTGTTACAGATTTTATTAATTAGTAGGACTGTCACACATTAATGTTAGACATTAAGAATGGATCAAGTTATGACATTATTCTTAACTCGTGATAATCACATTAAGATTGGATCAAGTTATGTATTATTACACATTGTGTTATGATCGTTCAAATAATAGCTGACCGTTAGACAAGAGAATCGCATTGGTGAAATTTGACTATACTATTAGTGATTAACATTGAGGAGAAATTTCAAAAGCAAGAAACTACCTATGCTAGCCTTAAAATTTGTTTATGTGACTAACGTTGCAATCAAAGACCATATTCATAATCCGATTATGCTTAATGTGTTTATATTCAATTTGCATGGTGCATGTCATGGCCCTTAGTTCAATGTGATTGGTAGGTATTAATTATGGGTTTATAATTTTAACATGTCCATGGTTAATTTTTATTGACACAACATGTGCGTCTCTCTTTTCATTATATTAGCATACGACTCTATGTAATGTTGTTTTTATTGAATAATATGTGTGTCTCTTATTATTTAAGTATTAAAATAGCATAATTATTACTTGTTGTACGAAGAAGAATCATGAACGAGGTCGTTTGTTTGGAGACAAGCCTCCATAAAGCTAAGGCTGGAAAAGGGGACCCTGCATCTCATATCACTAGTATAACACTTGAGGTCACATGACATGTCACGCTACATTTTATGCTTATAAATATGTCTATGCGATTTATGTATATGTTTATAAAGTTTGCCTGCACAACTTCATAATTTCATCACATAAAATATTAAGTCATAAATGCCTTCCATAATTTAACACTTGTCAATACTTCGATCGTCTTAATATAGTTTCTGCCAAAGCAGGTGTATCAGCCATCTGTGAAGATTAAGGATTTGGATAATGGATATCCATAAGATTGAATATAGTTAGACTTAACTAGGCTATCATAACGATTTCGGGGCCTAAGGGCATAAAAAGGTACAGTTTTCACCTACTTAGCTTAAGCTTAAGTGTTATGCCAAAGATAAGCTTGAATTTGTCAAACATGGATTTTCACCCACTAAGAAACTATAAGATTGTTTGCGTGTTAATTAAAGAGTTATTAATTTTATGGGAGTATTAAAGACCCTATTGTATAGTTTTGTATATTTTGTATGTAGATCTAATGGCATCAAACAACACACTTAACATTTACTCTATGATTCAGTCCTTTGAAAAGGAAAAACTTATTTGGGACAAACTTCCTCGATTGGTATCGAAATTTCGTGGATTGTCCCAAACAAAAGGAAGATGTATGTTCTCGATAATGAAATCCCTATTGAACCCCACAATAACACCCATTTGTTTAAAATGGATGCTATGGAAGAATGTTCGACTGTGGATGTAACCTGTCTTATGCTTACAACCATGAACTCTGAGCTTCATAAGAAATTTGAGGAAATGGAGGCATTTGATATGATGGTGCATCTCAAGGGAATGTTCCAAGAGCAAGCACGTCAAGAAAGGTTTACAACCACCAAAGCATTGAATGCATGCAAGATGACTCCTAGCACTTCAGTAAGTGCACATGTGCTAAAGATGAAGGGTCTCATAGATCAGCTTGATAAGCTTGGTGCTCCGAAGAATAAGTGAGTTGGTTAATTAACTGATTCTGTGTTCATTACTCCGAATCTTATGATCAATTTGTTATGAACTACAATATGCACCATATGGAGAAATGGTATGATGTTAAACAAATACCTCAGAACAAGAGAAGGCTGAAACACAAGAAGCCGAACTAGAGTGAGGGAGGGTGACCAAAGGGAATGCAGTGAAAAATAGCACACCCCCTCCTTTTCCGCAAGCATTAAAAGCCAAGAAAAAGGCCATCAACCAGGTTGAAATATTAGAAGTTCTAAGGCAAGTGAAAGTCAACATCCCCCTGCTTGACATGATTAAACAAGTCCCCACGTATGCCAAATTTTTGAAGGACCTGTGCACAGTGAAGAAAGGGTTAAATGTCGACAAGAAGGCCTTCCTTACAGAACAAGTCAGCGCCATCATTCAGTGCAAGACTCCAGTAAAATACAAAGATCCAGGTTACCCAACCATCTCGGTGAATATCGGAGGCACTTGTGTAGAAAAAGCACTGCTAGACTTGGGAGCCAGTGTCAACATGCTACCTTATTCAGTGTATAAGCAGCTAGGTTTGGGAGAGCTTAAGCCCACGTCCATTACATTGTCCCTTACAGATAGATCCATAAAAACACTGGAAAATGTGGAGGATTTAATATTAAGTGGCAAATTTACCATCCTCAGACTTTGTTGTGCTTGATATTTAACCTAAGCAGGTACTGGGCTAACTATGTGCCCATCATCTTGCGAAGACCATTCTTGGCCACTTCTAATGCGATTATCAACTGCCGAAATAGAGTTATGCAACTCACATTTGGGAACATGACTTTGGAACTCAATATCTTTCACTTAAGTAAAAAGCATATGCAACCAATGGAAGAGGGTCCGGAGGAAATTTGCATAATTGATACAATTTTGGAGGAACAAGCTGATCAACAACAAATGTAGGATGTGCTAATTGAGGAACTGTTTGACTGGCTCAAGAAAGAAGAAACCCAAGGCATGAAGGATTGAGCTGTGTAAGCACTGAGAAAAAAAGAGGAAATTCTACCTCTACTAACCGGGGGAGAAGCTAATGAGCCTCAAAAATTGGATCTTAAGCCCCTACCAGTGGAACTAAAGTATGCATACCTAGAAGAACATGAACAAAGGCTCATTGTCATATCCTCTCGTCAAAGAACCAATAGAAAACATCCCGCCGGGAGATCAGGAGAACAAGCAAGCTTATCAGGGAAAATCACTCGATCTAGCGGGTATTAGGCCCAACACCACTATCAAGACTCACTGAGAGAGGTGCAATCAAGTGCAGCCAGAGGAGACTCGAACTCACACGCAGAAGCGGTATAAAGGAAGTCCAAAGTTGCTGTCGTACATTCATTCCATATCCGAGATAGCATTTCGGTGAGTCCAACCTGTGTTGTGCCTAAGAAATCAAGGGTAACCACTGCTCATAATGAAAAGCGGAGAGGTAAATGCACCTCCTTACTACAGTTGAGGGTATGTATTGATTATGCAAGACTCAATGAGGTATTAAGGAAAGATCACTTCACCCTTCACGGACCAACTTCTCGAACGCGATTCGCCACCCCTTCTATTGCTTCATGGATGGCTATTCAGGCTATTTTCAAATTGAGATTGCTGCAGAAGACCAGGAGAAGACCACCTTCACTTGCCCATTTAGCACATATGCCTACAGGAGGATGCCCTTTAGCCTGTGTAATGCCCCTGCCACATTCTAGCGATGCATGCTCAGTATCTTTAGCGATTTGATGGAGCGCATTATGAGGCTTCATATGGATGATATTACGCTATGGAGGGGAACTTTGGAAGAATGTCGATCAACTTAGAAACTATCCCGCATAGTGTATAGAGAAGAACTTGCACTCGAACTGGTGCCATTTTATGGTAAACCAAGGAATTGTGCTGGGACATATTATTTTCAAGAAAGGAATTGAAGTTGAAAAGGCGAAAATTGAGATAATTTCCAAAATGCCCTCTCCCACAAATGTGAAGACTATGAGGCAATTCTGTGGCATGCGTGCTTACTGTGAGGCTTATCATGACTTTCTCGTAAACGCTGCCCCTATAAGCTATTGGAGAAAGATGCCAAATTTGTGGACGAAGACTGCCAGAGGAGCTTTGAGGAGCTCAAGGCCTACTTGACCACCGCACTGAGCATAGCCTGAACTGCAATTACCAGGTAATGTGCGGCGTGCTTAATTTCACCCATTGGAGCAAGCCTGGGCAGAGGAATTACACCACCACCGAAAGAACTTCGCAAGGGACCATGCTGACAAGTTTCGTGGTTTACTTGAAGGTCGACATAATCATCTTCATAGATCACTAAATTTGAAACACTACCACAAGCAAAATGCCAAGGCTAGGCTCATCGATGGGTTCTCCCCGCCCAAGAGTTCAACCTGTAGATTAGGATAAAAAGGGTGGAGAATGTTGCTGATCATCATCTCGAGACTAACCATAAGCACATAACACTCCAACCCTTCAATTAATGATGAGTTTCTCGAGAGTCCCTCATGCTAGCTGAAAATGCCCTATGGTATGCTCACATTACACTTCGGGCAAATGTGAGAGTTACCAATGCATCGGAAGGCACACAAGACGCAGTTTTCTTCGCAAAATTCATTCCTACTTTTGGGAAGAGCTCTGGTAATAAAATATCGTACTCGACTTCTCAAACAATCGTAAGATGCGTGTCTGGGAGAACGTATCGATACTCACCATTGCCATGAGAATGCATGTGGAGGCCATTTGCTCTTAAACCACCAGAAGGTGCTAATCTGGGCCCTATTGGCCTTCACTTTTCAAGATGCCACAACATGTGTCGTGAATGGCGACAAATGTCAAAGGTCAGAAGATCTTCATTGTCAAGCATGATGCCTCCGAACTAAATTTCGTAGTTGATTTGTTCGATGTTCGGGGGCATTGACTTCATAGGACCATCTCTTATTCTTTTGATGTTTACATTTTGGTGGTGGTCAACTATGTGTCGAATGGGCTGAAGCGTTGCCTTGTAAAGCAAAGAACCATGTGGTGGTGTTGAAATTCCCAAGGAGAGAACATCTTCTAGATTTAGGGTCCCCAAGGCCATAATCAGTGATGGAGGTCCACATTTCTGCAACAAACCATTTGAGAACCTCCTAGCTAAGTATGGCGTAAAGCACAAAGTGGCCACCCCTTACCATCTTCAAACCAGTGGTCAAGTTGAGCTCGCCAACAGGGAAATCAAAACAATATTGATGAAAGTGGTGAACTCTAATAGAAAAGACTGGTCTCTCAAGCTGCTGGATTCCTTGTGGGCATAGAGAACAGCATATAAGACCATCCTTGGTATTTCCCCTTATCGCTTAGTTTATGGCAAGGCGTGTCACCTGCCTGTGGAAATAGAGTATAAGGCATGGTGGGTAGTCAAAGTCGAACCTTGATAGAAGAAATGGGCCTTAAAGGCCTTGATATCAATGAGCTTGTGAAGAGCCGGGAAATGATGCCTACTAACCTCGAAAATCAAAAGACAGTACTAAGAGTGCACGGATCGGCCTAATACAGCCTGTGAAAAATTTCAAACAAGGAGACCAGCGCTACTCTATGACTCCAAGCTCCACCTCTTCCGGAAAGTTTCAAGTCAGTGTGGACTAAATTATTCCATCGTCCATCAAGTCTACCCCAATGGACTGGGCAATCTTCTTAATTCTAAGGACAACAGGGTGTTCAAATTCAATGGGCAAAGACTGAAGCCCTATGCAATACAACACACAGCAGACAAGGAGGAGATTCCCCTCCTTGACCCCCCATGAATCCAAAAGGCTACCCTGTGTGGGTGTGGTCTTTGCAAAAATTTCTAGGCCACCCCAAAATTTTGTTGAGAGTTTGTTTGTTTTTTAATTTCGATTTTAATTGTGGTTTTGCATAATTCCTTCATTTTTAGTTTAGTTTTCGTAATGTGCTTCTATGTTTTTCATTTTCTTATTCTAATGAATTTTGTTCCCTCTATTTTCAGAGGTGTCAGCAGGCTGTGCTCTGCTTGTCATGAAGGTAGAAATTTCCAGGTTTGCGAAATTTCACAACCCCCTGCGCGCACTGTTCATCTTCTTCCCTCTTCGTCTTCTACAACCTCTCGTTTCCTACGAAATACATTAGTTTCTCTAGTTTTGAGCCTCTAGCCTAAAACCCATTTATGAAACACAATACCTAACCTCCCAACCACCCAACCCATCTATTTAAACCCCACCCCTTCTTTCATTTTCATTTCAAAACCATCCCATTTCTTTTCCTCTGAAACTCTCCAACTCTCCCCCTTCCGTTCTTCATCTCCTTCCCTTCTCTCGCCTGTGCATGGTTAAGACACGCGAGGCGGCAGCCTTCAGCCTGTGGTGCTCACTCTTCTCCTCCCCACCGGGCGGCCCAACCCCGCCTAATCCCCCATTGCAACTCGCCGCTACCCCGCCTCCCCGGCCGCAGACATGATGCTGAGCTGGTCCCACCTCTATCTCCTCCACATCCAAGGCCAACCCGAGGGCCCCACCTTCAAAGGGCCCCACCTCCGGCCCGTGGGAGTCTTCCTCCAGCCTAGGCCCCGGGCCCCATTCACCACTCACCAAATTCCTCGCAGAGATCTCCTCTGGATCCGGCTCCCTACATCGATCATCGTGCAACCCCTCTTCCATCAAGGACTATTACGGAATTCGACCATAGCATTCAAGGACTCGTATATGGTCTATTATGATCTTACAGCCTTTGCTGGGCGTATCCGTGAGCTCATGTAATTTATACGGCTAGTGCAGAGGTACTCCCTTGGAGCCATTTATGACCCCGCGCCGGTTTTTCTACCCCTCGGGTGGTCATGGAGTTCTACCACACTATGACATCCAGCGAGAGCCCAATCCGACTGCTATTCATTTTGCTATCGATGGCCGACCAGGGATACTTCGGGCCACAGATATCTCAGCTACGTCTCAATCCGCCTGGTCCCAGCTTAACTTGGTCAGACATAAGACAAGCAGACCCCATCCCCCACTAGTGGAGATGGCTGGCTACTATCCCGACACAAGTCAGCCTGATCTATCTTATTCGGGAGGTGTGCCTTCCTCCGCATATGCTCCTTATCGATCACATTTTGTGGTCCAATCACTCGCTTCCAAAGACTACATGCAGAGATGAGCCATTCGAGGCTCAGACCGCATCTCCGAGGGCTTTTGGTTCAAATTTCTTACTAAGCTCATTATGACTCCTTATTCCATTTTTGAGGACAAGGTCCACCATAGCACTAATCCAGCTGAGTCCACTCCCCTCCTATTCCCGAGACTCTTATGCCAGGTATTAGAGCATATCGGTTTTTCTGATGAGCCCAAGATAATGCGCCGTCGAGATTGCGAGGCAGTACTTACCGTTGACCGATGGCATATTATGCCCCGTTCTTACCACCTCCCACCTCCAAATCCAGTTGAGGACCAGCCTAGTCGACCCCTGGCCAGAGGAGCAAACACCCAACAAGGCATATAGAGGTTTCCCGATTCCAAAGATCATCAATTCTAGCTCTAGCTACCACTGCTCCATTACCCACAGCTCCTGCATCCTCTATACC
The DNA here is from genome assembly GCA_016808115.1 of Tetrastigma voinierianum. Classification (NCBI taxonomy): domain Eukaryota; kingdom Viridiplantae; phylum Streptophyta; class Magnoliopsida; order Vitales; family Vitaceae; genus Tetrastigma; species Tetrastigma voinierianum. The sequence goes on along the minus strand of JAEQBH010003463.1, from coordinate 255,553 downwards.
TCTTATTCATGCCACAGTAGGGTGATCCGGAATCAACAATATTTATAACCTAGATTCCTACTGCTTTTGCAAAGCTACTGCAATATAGTGGCTTTAGAGTCGAACTCAGATGGGTTTTCTTCGCGCAAATGATTTACGCTGATGTAAAATGCAGGATTTCAATTGGGATTTGGGGGTTTTTGTAAACAAGGTGATCGTGGTTTGAAAACTACAAACAAAATGAAATAGAATGTGTTAACTCAAGTCTCTACACTCGGGCTTCGAGGTCTCTGTACATCGGGAAGTCCTTGGGTCCTTTTCCTTGCGTTGGGGAGAATGACCTATAGCCATTTCCCGGTTTTCAAATCTCCTTCGCGAAAGCCATGAAAACCGAACCCTAAAGTTTTTCGAGATACAAAGATTTATTGATCATTCATATCTCAAAGCAAAGAAAAAACTAATTCTTTCGACCTAACCCGCAGAGGCAACAAATGGTAACTATGAGCCTCATGCGATCTAGCCGTAAAGCATCCAATGAAATTCTTAAAGCTTGCTACACTCCTAATCGTGGTACATCAAAAGGATTTAAACCTGAGGTGAGATACAAAGACATAAATGATAATAAATGCATGCGTTGGAAACAGAGAGGACAACAATTTACCTCAAAACCTTAGCCCTGAGGGGATTTAGCCAAGCATCCCTTGAGTTGTTATCCTCAATGAGTGTTTGGCTGGTGAGAAAGTGAGAGAAAGGGAGAGAAAATGAGAGAAAATCACCTAGGTGGGAAAACTGAAAGCTTTTGGCACCAAATTTTATTACATCCAATGATCGCCTCAGACAGAGAGCCACCGAGCTTATATACCACTCGTGAGTCAAGGAAATTACAAAAATGTCTAAACTACCAACAATACATAAGGGGCAGCTTAGGAAAAAGTCACAAAAAAAGGTGGTCAAATGGAAGTCAAAGTGGAGGCAGAGCAGGTTGCGAAAATTCGCAACCTACGAAATTTCACAAGTCAAAGTGGAGGGCAGAAAGATGCCAAGAATCTAAATTTTATGTTGCAAATTGGCCAACCCCCGCAAAATTTCGCAAAGGGTCCAAATTCCTTCGCCTTGTGGCTCTAGTTTCCTTCCAACTTCGACGCCAGATCTCAAGTTTGGTCATTCTTCGTGTTTGAGCCTACCAAGACATTGGCCTATTTAGCTGTATAACTAAAAAATAGCCACAGCCATAAGTAGTAAAGTCGACTTGGGTGTGCCAATCAAGTTAACTAGGTTGATTAGTACAGAAAAAGTACTCAAAACCTGTAATACACAGGGCTCAAAATAGCATTATTTGGGCACTAATCAACCCGCAGCTCACCTCCTAGTACCACAAAATTAAGGGACTCAACAACCCAAGCCATCCGCTGCACACCAAGAAAGACATCACCATTTCTACTCTGGATTTCGCATTATGGATGCAAATTCGCACGCTCTCCTCGTTACTACATCATCCTCATAGCTTGCCCAAGATGCCCTAGCTGAGAGGATGACATGCACTGAGGCCATCCTCGTGCCGATTAAGAATCACATGGGCCTACCCTCACCCCTCATTAGTGCCCGCTCAGCCTCTTCGCCATCCTCCTCCGGGGCCAAAGACTACTTCAAACAAATTTCAAATTCTTCGACCAAGCAACAAAGAAGAGAGGGAAGCCACTCCTCCAGCCACACTAGCGACTTCTCAAACTCGCCCAGATGAGATGACCTTCCACCGGCTACACATTGAGGAGGTAGCACTTCCTTCTCTAATTGTCCAATCCGAGCCCCATTGCGGACAATGCTACATTTAGTTGGGGGAAGCGAGAGTTAGTGAAGGAAGTGTCTTTTACATTCATGTTTATATTGCTATTTTGAACAAGCCCATTTTGTGATGTTTAGTGGCTTGTTATTTTAACCGCTTTGTCAAGCCGAGCTTGTTTTTTGTGCAAAGATGAAAATATAGCCATATATCTTCTTATACATACTATACAACCCTTTTTTTTTTTATTCTAAACTTGCACCTATTTTGGCACCCATTTTTTTTTTTATGTTTTGCCTAGCTTGCAGTTTGAAAAATTGAAACACTACCCAACTCCTTTGATGTTAGATTAGTTCCATGCATGATTAAGTAGATGATTAGTTGAAGCCTCATGGTTTTCAGCCTTTTTCTTCCATCTTTAGCTAACCACACACAAGGCACATCGTGTTTCAGCGTCAGTCTACTCCTAACTTTTCACAGCCTCCTAACATTGCAAACCTACCCTAGTTTCACTGACCACCCAGACAGGTTAAGGACCCCAAGAAAAGAAGGCCAATGAAGTCTTCCAAAAGAAAAAGAAAAGAAAAAGAAAAAGAAAAAGAAAAAGAATAGAAAAGCCGCAACGCTTTGCCTTGAAACCCGAGCACGGTCCGAGGGGTATACGGCGAAAGTCTTGAAAACCTGGTGCCCGAAGCCAACAGGTTGGGAGTCACCAGCTCAGTGCTCGCTACATGGGTGGATAGGTGAGGTTTAGCAAGTTGTAGGTGCTGAATTTCAAGTCATCTCGAGTCCGGGGAAACTCCAAGAGTTAGTGGTTGAAAGACCCTTATGACTTGATGCCCTAAGCCTTGATTGGTTGGGAGTCATCGGTGTATCCCCGTTACATGGACTTTGATGAAGTTGATTTCGCAGCATTGCACCCCTACAATACAAAAGGAATTATGGAATAATAGTGGATCCTAATTTATTTAGGTCGGTCAATGTTCTAAGCTGTGGCGTAGCTTGCTGGGGAGAGCGCTTGGCAGCTCATTGTCGAAAAACTCGATCATGTAAATACTTAGATTTCGTGGAAGCCTGTGTTGATTATCTTGAGTTGGATGCTCCTATGAAGCTTGATTCTGTATGGCATTCATTCTCTCCAAATGGTTTTTGAGTAGGGTTTTGGTGATTCATACTGAGGGTTAGGCATAACACATTTACATTCTTTTTGAAATACCAATTGTGAACATAATTTACTTGCTCTCTCTTTCTTTCTTCACATAAGGGACTAGCACGTGTCGTGGTTGGGGTGATTAGTACCCAAATATTGCTATTTTCGGAGTCCCATATTGTAGGATAAGATAATTTTTGCTACGAATCAAACTAATTAACTCCAATCATTTCACCAAGGTCCCGACTATACCATCGACGTGATTGCGGGCTATTTTTGTACTTCTTTGCAAGCAAATTAAAGCAAAGTATCGAGTCGACTCAAACACTAAGAATCCAAGCCAAACTCGGAGTTGCGCATCAAAGTCGGTATGAAATCGAGCAAGTAAAAATGGGAGGAAATCAAAACACTGAAAATTTTGCAAGGTTGTGAAAATCTCAAGAATTCGTTGCATTTCGCTGGTTGCGAAAATTAGCAACTCCGCGATCGGTCTTGTCGACCCCCGTTTACCAGCTTTTGTACCTTTTTTCCAACCACCTCTTGTATTTTTGTTGTTTTATACATTTTTGTAATTTCCCTTGATTCGAAAGATATAAGCTCTACCAAGGCTCAGATAGATCATCACTAAACGAATAAATTTTAGCTAAAGTCAAACTCTCCCATCAAGCTCTTCCCCATTTTACTCATTTTCTCCTTTCCTTCGTTTCTTGCCAAACACCCCGAGGATGACAACTGCAGGATGGTCACTGCTTCTTATCCTTGAAGAGTGTAATGGGTAGGGTTTGAGGTAAACCGCCGGTCCTTTTGGTTAACGATGCGCTTGTCGCTATTTATGCCTCTTTCTCTCACTTTAGGTTTAAACTTTCATGTATCCCGAGCACCGCATTTGGGCAGAATCTTTCGTGGTTCATATGAAAAGTATGGACGCTTATTACTAGATCTACTAAGACTCGTTTAGTTGCCATTTATTTGTTATTGTAGGGTAGATCAAAGGATCGGTTTTTACTGTCTTGAAACATTAATGACCAATAAATGCTATGTCTCAAGAGGAAAGCTATTAGGGTTCGATTTTATAGCTGAATGAAGATCCGGTTCGAGAAAGGACTATAGGTCATTCTCCTAACGCAGGAGGAAATGAACTGAGGAGCCTGGGCCAGTTCTAGAACCTTAAACCCAAGGGGCCTCAGACTTGGCGATTTTTGCTTATTAAATTTACTTGCAAGCCTTCAAATCACCAACCCCACGCTTTTATGAAAAAGAAAACCTAAAATCCAAAGTGAAATCACCATTTCAATTGGTCCGTTGGTTACCTACACAAAGAACCCATCCCTGTTCTAATCTCAAAGCCTTATATTGTAGTAGCTATGCTACGGCAGTAAGAGGTTTAGGTTTATAAATATCTTTGATTCTAAGCACCAAATCTCTACCTTGTGCATGCTACGGTTTCAGCGAATCAATCCCTTTCTGGGATGGACTGTGATAGACTTTCTAGTCGAGTTCCATTTCCCTTTCCTCTCATCAGAAATCGACAATCTTGTCATGAATAGGTTCTCCAAGCAGCCTTTTGAACTTAGATCCATTCTTGGGATCTGATTTTTAGAACCTCATCGATCCTTCTACGACCTACGGGGACCCATACTCCTCTCACGTGATCGAGTCCTCCCTCATATCTATCATGTCGAATAAACCTCCTTGACCATCGTGAAGAAAAACTAAGGTGGTTTATGCCAGTGCACAAACTCCACCATTTTTTTCGATTTTCTCAGCAAACGGTGAGATGAAGTACCAAACCCCCTTTCTCCAATAAACCCTTTGTCGCTTAGATTCTTTTGCCAAAAGGAGTAGGCTTCATCTGAAATGAAAGCTTCATTGTCTTCGCTCTTTAGCCTTGCCTTTCAAACTCTACTTTTTCAGCTCTTTTATGCTTTTTCCTCAAGGTTGTGGTTTTGTGCCTCTTTCTGCACTTCAGGTTTTGCTACTGGGGTTGTCTCAGTCTTAGGTTCCAGATGAATCTCCTCTTCACCAGCTATGTACTCTTCCATGCATCATCTCTATCGAGATTGGACTCCGTGGTTCCCCATTTATCGACGAGATCCGGATTCGGGGGTTTAAGGTCTTGGAAGTCTAGGTTTTTAGAAGTCAAAGATAGGAAGGTGAGATTTTGGTGAGAGTATGAGGATATGAAGTAATCGGGAAGGTGGCTTTTTAGTTTAAAATTTTTTTCGAGAACTTCTTCGCTTATGGCTCAATAAATTAATGTTTCTCTTCGTGGGCCTCGACACTAATGATTAGGTCACACACATCTTTGAATTTACTTTATGGAATTTGTTTTGTGACTCTAAAAAAATGAAAAATTTGCACCCTCATTCTTTAAAATTCCTTGTCACATGATATTTAGGTTTGTCAGAACAATGACTCGTCATGAAAGTAGAAAATTTTTCGCAACACATGTCATTGGACCCAATAAATGTCCATAGGTTACAATCTGGGTCGCAACAAGAATTTTCCTGTCGCGACAAAGATTGGTTCTGCAAACTAAAAAGTAGGTCGCGACACTATTTCTATTTCCATTTACTTTAGTTTCAAAAAATTTTGTCGCAACAGGAAAAACAAGGTCACGACATCATATTTCAGTGAGTTCTGTCACGACCGAACATTTAATGTCGCGACCTAATTGTGGACCCTACCCAATCCATGGGTTGGCGCGACTCGCTTTTAAATGAAAAGAGAAAAAAAGTGGGTTGATTTTCGAGTTTTGGAAAATCTGTCCCCGAGGAGGAACGGTTTTGCTTTGGAGTCGTCGCTTACTTTTTGTTTTTATTTTATAAAGGGGAAAACCAAGTAAGAACTAAAAACCCCAATGACTCCAAAGATGGAAAGTCGGGTCTCGCGAAAAACTAGATTTCTGGGTCCAGGGATCAGATTACCTATCGGGAAGGTATCTCATATAAGGTAGCACCCTTCTAGGCCCGGAACTCGGTCTCTATTAGTGAATTGGGTATGTGGGAGCATATGGGTCAAAGATCAAATAGTCTCCTAGGCTAAACATACAACTTGGATCACACCAACCTAATTGGTATATAGCATGCTTGAGAACACTCAACTAAAAGGGCAAATGGTGCATACCAGTGGTCCCTGGCCACGCGCTACGTCAAAGGTTAGCCAACAAACATAATAAGCATGCATGACACTCAAACACAAAACATCCACGTGAAATTCATTACCCAACACAGTTAACATACCTCAAGGTCCCTAAATTTCAACGCTAGGAAGGTTAGTCATACGCTTCGTGCATACCGTTCTCAAAATTAATTATCAAAAAGCAAAGCAAGCCAGAGAAACCACATTGCATCTCAGCCACTCATTGATGCTAAGCAACACTTGTCGCTTGCTACAACACGCTCATTCATCTCATGAACCTGCCTCTGGAGCAAAAACACTAGACTACTATTGCTTAACTAACCACCCTTTGACCTGCATAGACCCTAATTCTTATGAATCCAAGATAGAACCACATTAACCTGAACTAAACCAATTTCAGACCCTAAACGTAGCCCTACACTGATCTGGAGCGAATAGGCTGGACCCACAAAGGTCACGAGCTTCAACTAAACTGAAATTGGATGATCCCTACAAAACCCGACAAACTCGCTGATCCAGTTCCCTAACCAATCGATCCAGTTGAGAGAAATTCTGAAAATTTTTCAGAACATTCCTTACAGAGTAAGGAAACCAAAAACAAACGGTGTACAATTTCGACACCAAATGAATGAGATTTAACCCAAACAATGCAAAGTACCCTAACTACTATTTCTAAAATAAGAACCTAGTGAACCGGCATATCCGGTTTTCGAACCAGTACATCTGGTTGATAGAAGTTATAAAAATTTTCTAGAACATTCCTTACATAGTCAAAAATCCAACAAAACAAACGGAGTGCAATTCCGACACTGAATGACCAAGAACCGACAGAAACAAAGAAAAGTACCCAAACTGTTGTTCCGACAAACATAACCCAATGAACCGGTTGGTTCGGTTTCTCAACTGGTCCATCTGGTTGAGAAAAGACCTCAAAACTTTTCATAACCGTCCTCATAGAGTCATGAATCCAAAAAAAATAAACGGAGTGCAATTCCGACTTCGAATGACCAAGAATCGACACAAACAAAGCAAAGTATCCAAACTGCTGTTCCGGCAAATAGAACCCAATGAACCGGCTGGTTCGGTTTCCCAACCGGTCCAGACGGTTGAGAAAAGATCTCAAAATTTTTTAGAACCTTCCTCACAGAGTCAGGAATCCATCAAAATAAACGGCGATTGATTCTCAGCTCGGATGAGTGAGAACCAATCCAAAATAAGGCAAAGCATCAACCGTCGAAAACTAACTTCATGAATCAATCGATCCGACTTAACCAGTTGAGCCAGTTGGGAACAATTCTCAAAATTGGTCAGAACCGCCCTCATGAGTCGAATCAACAAACAATGGTGATTGATTCTCAGCTCGGATGAGTGAGAATCGATCCAAACAATTCTACAGCTAAAACTGACTACTCAAATAGGAATCGCTGAATCCCAGCCTTTCATGTATGAGCGTGAAAACCGGTTCAAATGGATGAGGAAACCTAAAATTTGGCCGAATATCCCTAATAATATGGAACTAAAAACAACGTATGATTCCTCAATTTCTAGATGAGTGAGAACCAACTGAATTGTTTTCTAAATCAATCGTCGCTGAGAATGTTGAACCGATCATTTATGGATGAAAACCGGTTCAATGGCTGAGGAAAACCTCAAATTTGGTCGAATATCCTCTCTTTTAAAGAATAGAGTAGAGCTAGGTCTATTTCTTACTTTCCATAAATAGAAAAGAACTAAGCTACATCCAAAAAATTAGCAAATGTGTATCCAGCCTCGAAAAGTGCCCAAAGGTCCCTTCCACTATGATTTTTTTTCTCCTTATACTAATTCCTCCTCCTCGCCCTGCTCTACCTAGTTTTTCTCCGTTTAAAAGAGCCCACCAGTCTCGGAATCGCCCCATTAACTCCTCTCATTTCCATGCAAGCTGACTATCTTAAGTTTTCATCTTGCTTCATCACCAAGTACCCACATGGATTCATGGTGGCTGCATAACTTGCCAAAGCCCAAATGGACCCAAAATTACTGCCGCTCAAGACCGATTCGGAGCATATGGATAATGCATCCATATGGGATTCGGGGCTCCAAAATCACAAAAAATCAACGTCACAAGCCGCCCACAACCCGTTGAACCGAATGCCAACAAGTCGAGCCGATTGAGGAAAATTATGAAATTTTGATAGAATATTCCCTGAAAAATAGGGAGACCAACAAAAAAAATGGTGCACAATTCCAAGTTCGAATGAGGGAGATATGATTAAAACAAGGAGGAGTGCTCGCCAAAATACCCAAAAAAAACAAGTGTTGTATACGCATCGCTCGACGAACCATCAAACCAATAGTCACAACTTGGCTGACAAAATTATGAATTTTTAACAAACCCTCCTTGGAAAGTCAAGGAACTAATGTTAGTCGCACAATTCCAAGTTCAATGTGGGAGATATAATTGAAACAAGATCGCGTTCTAATTTGACATACCCAATCAATCTCCGATTGGTTAAACTCCTGGGCCCCATTTGCTCTCCCATGGCACGGCGCCAACAACTAAACAAAAAGAAGCCATGATGATACTCTAAGTGAACTACACGCACTCAATGGACTACATACAAGCCCACCGTAGGCTTCGGAGATGACAAGTTCTAAAAGCACAGAATTAAGAGATGAGAATCGACGGGCAGTGTGACACCCAGGAGGAATGCAAGGCCGAGGGATAAAATGAGGCTACAACATGCCTCAAGAATAACGAACGAAGAATCGTGGGTGCGGCAAGCGATGCAAGAGTTGAAATGAACTTGAAAGCGAAGAACCCAGATATCAACAATTCATTCCCTTACCTAGTATCATACTAATCTGAATGTAGTCGCCCGATTGAAGGACTTAAAGAAACCAAACGATGCCTAGAAGATGAGTAATCCGAGCATAAATGCCTTAAAAGATAATGAAATCTCAAAGTACGCTCTATATGACAGAGAAACTGGGCAAGCTCTATGAAGGTCCAGCAAGCATCTAAAAGGTCGATCCGCGAGTACCTAGTAGAACCCGCTAGTGTCGAAAGGTGGAATCCCGTGAGTACCAAAGAAGGGTTCTGTGAGTGAATGGTAGAACCGGCGAGCCGGAAAAGTAGAAACTGTGCGAGTACTAGAAAGGCGGATTCAAGTAGCACGTGAGAAGGGTCCGTGTGAGTACCTGAAGGCGGGATCTAGGCAAGTGCCAAAAGTAGAACCGATAGTACCGGGTGCTGTGGATCCGAGCGAGTACCGGAGAAGGGTCCGGGTGAGTACTGGGAAAGGGTAGAATCTGGGTGAGTGTCGGAAGAGTAGAAATCAGGGCAAGTACCTGAAGTGGATCCGGCGTACCGGAAGGTAGGATCCCGCTGAAAACGGAAGTGGATCCGGCGAGTGCCTAAAAGAAATTCTAAGTAGTACCCCAAAGGTGGGATCCGCGTAGCATCTCCGGGAAGGTAGATCCGTGAGTACCGGTGCTGTGGGATCCGGGCGATTTTAAAAGTAGAACCGAAATAGTAACGGAAGCAAGGGATCCGCAGTGCCGCAAAGTAGAAACTGAGCTGAGTACCGGAAAGGTGGATCCGGCGAAAATCGGAAGGTAAAATTCAGCGACGCAAAGGTAGGATCCGGGTGAGTACCGGAAATGGGGGAATCCGGGTGAGATTGGTGAACCCAAACAAGCTAAACTAAGTAAACAAACTCAGGGAAAAGGGGTAGGCCCTATAGTATGATCGTCCAAGGTTTGCCAAAATGACTCCGGCCAGCTGTAAATCAAACACAATCATGATAAAAGAAGAGGGGATGCCCCAGTATGACAACAAAAATGCCACAAATGATAAGCGAAACCAAGAACTTAATAACAAGACAAAATAAAGGGTAATGCCTCAGACAATCTCACAAATGTGACTAAGGTGAAAGAAGGGTTATGCCCCTACCTAGGGTATCAACGCCATAAAATCCCATAATCGCACGTAGTCAAAGTCAGAGCTTAAACATCACAATCATTCATTCATGAAAATCATCCATTTTATTCCACAACATCCAATATCCATAAAACTGAGCATAGTATGCCTTAATGTGCACATCCGATATGCAAGTGCCTCGATAAAAACTCGAATAAATTTCAAGACCTAATCAGTCAACAAGAGAACAAGATAAATTATATGGGAAGCGCGCCACAAGGCACCCCTACTGAAGGGGATGTCATGAATCGACCTCTGTGGCACTTAGAAGACGAGGCTGTGATGAAGAAATCTCTACGCATAGGAGCATACCAAACTTTGATGTCAAAATATCTCGCTTAAATGGGCCGCCAAAGGTACATGTGTAAGAGACAAAGACAACATGAAAGGATTGAGATATGCCTCAGTGTGAATGTGTCAAAGCATCAAGCTAAGGCGCTATCAACGGTCCCAATTCTCTATATCATCTATATCTAATCATGGACCTGAGGCAAGCAAACTGAATGGAGAAGCAATATGTGACCCTCGATACTCCTCAAGAACAGAGACCTGTCGACATCCCGTACTCAATCAGTAGACAAAACTTGTCCATATAAAATGCTTCGAAGAAAACACAAGATCTCATGGTCTCAGGGTGGTCTTACGACTCGGACCGTAATGTAGGCCAGGGGTGAAAGGTGAATGACATGATGGGTAACAAAGGCTCAAATACCCAATAAATACTACCAAACCCCTGTACGTGCAATGTCAAATATCAAAGAATCATGTGAGTAAGGTGACTCAACCAACATCCGAATGAACAATGTCAAACGAAAAGTGAAGTGCACTAAAGGACACGTCGCTTAAGAAGTGAGACGACGATCAATAAAGGTAGAAGAATATTGAAGGGGAGTGTATAACATGAATGGATAAGCAAAAATGGAGAAAAAGTCGATACAAACTGGCAATGTGTGACCACAATGCACATCCCATCTCGTGAACGTCAAAGCAAGTCACTATAAGACGGGAGCAGCATGCAAGTAATGGATCCAGGACCTAGTGCGAAGCAAACTCCTAAACCTCATTCTAATGTGTTACCTAGATCCATGGAGAAAGATCGCATAACGTTTCACCCAACTTTAGAGGAACACAAATCTCAAACCTAAATGACCTCATGATCCCAAGTATATTGAATCGAATACCAAACAATTCGTTTTTTTGGGTAATAAAACAACCAAAGCAGGCCAAATGCCATACTAGCACAATCCAACCAAAAGAACCTCAAACCTCCAATCCCAAATGGTTCCCTCAACCTAAGAATCTTGGATCAAAACCTATAAGCGGAACGAAGGGTGACAAACCCGACCGCCTGACGAGAGCACGCCATCATCACACACAAAAGGATAAAAGTGAAAGGAATAGAGATGATAGAAACTAGACTCAAAGGCACGGTGTAGAAGATGCAAAATGGAGAAGAGTAATGTAAGATGCGAGAAAGAACAAACAAAGAATGACGAATGCTCATAATGCTCACAGATCCAATTAATGGGCAGCGCATGCGGCAAATCCCCCAACCCAAGTTAGAAAAAGTATGCAAGGGTGAATGAAAGCAATAGGCTATAATAAACCCAAGTGAGCCCAAAGGGCTAGCAATAGGATATATCAACGTATAGGTGTGCAATAGGGAATATGGTTACTCAAAATGATGGCCACCCATCCTCTAACCATGATCTCACGTGTAAAACCTCTTCAGTTGATCCACATTGACTGGCTCCGTGAATTGATTTCCATCCAAATCTATCAACCAGGCAGCTCCCTCTCAAGTCAGATCTCAGATGACATAAGGCCCGCTCCAACTCGGTTTAAACTTGCCTCTAGGGTCATTGATAAATCCATTGAGGACTTTCAAGACTAGGTCACCTCTTTGAATACCCCCGCCTAACTCTTCCGAATGCACGGGTCATTTTCCTTTATAAGCTCCGAACATGATCCGTCGCTCTCAATCTCCTCTCATCAAGAAGGCTGCTTAGTCATAACGAGATCGAGCCCACTCAGCCTCTGGGGCCATCTCATGCTCGAATGCTACCTCAAGGATCCGACCACTTCACAAAGACTCGCTCCATGCCATATACCAAAGAGTAAGGTAGCCCCAAGAGGAGGTACGAAAAGATGTACGATAAGCCCACAATGCGAAAGGGAGCTTCTTTGACCAATCCCTAGAAGTCTCAACCATCTTTATCAAAATCCTCTTGATATTATTATTCGCGGCCTCAACTGCCCCATTAGTCTATGGCCTATATGCAAATGATCGATGATTTTGAATGCCATACCTGGAACTGGCCATGTCCACCTCGGGCCTCTCAAATGCACTCCTCTATCTGAGATCAACTCATAAGGGACCCCATATCGGTAGATAATGTGAGATCTGATGAATTTGGCCACCTTGGTCATTGTCAATTTTGCATAAGAAGTAGCTCCAACCAATTGGTGAAATAATCAATAGCAACTGTGATGTACCATGCCCACCCTAAGATCGTGAGATCTTTCCGGTCACATCAATTACCCCATACCGAAACTAGCCTAAGGGGATGTGAGTGCATGCAGCAGCAGCACGTATCAAGTCCCCGCATCCGACACTTAGATATCTTGTGGCTGCTTCGGCAACAACTGCCTCCATAGTCAACCAAAAGTAATCAATCCTCACATCTACGCTAGTACGTGGCCTCCCATGTGCTGGGCCATGACTGCGCATGGAACCTCTCTCATCACTGATCTACGAGGCGCTGGCCCAAACATAATAATAGGCCATCGGGCCATCTCCTATAAAGGGCATCCCCACAAACAACAACCGTGGCCAACCTGCCTCAATGCTCTCCTATCCTTGACGTATCGCCTTCGTAAGCCGCACGACGTAAACCGAGCAACATCATGATACCATGGTAGTCATCCCGATTCTCAATATCTCCAATCAAACAATAGTAAACGAAAACACCGTTTCAATCTTCAGCACGACAATCACTCCCCGCAGGAATCTCATCCACATAAGCCAAGGTGGCTAATGCATCAAGAACTGATTCTCGGGCCTGATTAGCTCAAAAGTGCTATTTTCAACCCTATATTAGATAGGTTTTTGGCGCTTTTGTGCTCTAATCATGTCATTTTCTATGCCAATTGAAGTATTCAAGTCTCTTAGTATCACTAATGTCGCTTAGAGGTTATTTTGGTTGTTTATGTTTTGGCATACTCTTGGGAGTTCGATATCAGACATACGATGAATCATGAAGATTGAACCCAATTGTCAACCATCAATCATTCTAAAATCAAAGAAAGAATGAAGGCAAAGGATGGAAATCACGCAAGAGAGGAGCAGAGGGCAATGCAAAGGAAGATCAAGAATTCCAGTGGAATTTCATTTAAGATTGCTTAAAATTCTCAATGGATTGCGAAAATTACAGCTCTTAGCTTAAAATTTCAAGAATCTTGTTAAATTGACAATTTTTTCTGCACTCCAAAATTTTCGCTAAAATTAATTATTCCTAGCTAAATTTTGCATTTTCGCTACCACAAGAATTTCGCTGTTACGAATCGCTTAGTTGCTTAAATTGCCACCGCCTAGCGAAAATTCTTGATTTCGCTATCTCTTGGTGATTTCGCTAGCTAGCGAAATTTTCGCTAGCTAGCGAAATTTTCGCTACCTAGCGAAATTTGTATGCCTTAGCGAAATTCACTGCCTTGTCACACTTTTGTAATTAATGCAAACCGACTTCAATTTAGTGTATTACTCCCTTGTCCCCAAATTTAGCCAAATTCGTTAGGCTTTATGGTATTTTCATACATTAAGGCCTATATAAGCCCCCTCCCATTTTGTAACCCTAAGCAACAAATCGAGAAGCAATTTTTGGCAAGTTTTTATTTTTAAAATATCTTTCAGAGCTTTAGTTAGGTTTTGCTTTTCTTTCTTCTCCTCTTCTTATTTTCTAGTTGCCAAACACCTCTCTTGAGGATGACAACTCAAGAGATGCTTACAAGCCCCTTTCAGTTATATGAAGCTAGCTGGTGGTGGGCATATGCAGGTTGTCCTGTGTTAAAAGTTACAGAATGTTTATAATCCCTATCTTCAAAATAGGGTTGAATAGCATTGAATGTTAGTGATTTGGCCAATACTTACTATATACTTTTAGATACAAAGGTATACTTATAGCTGGGGGACACTATTTTTATTTTGTCTTATACCATCAAAATGATGTTTAATGTTAGTAAGCCAAACTATAAAGGGGGCCATAGATGCATGTTATTCCTGTGTTAACCAAATAGAGTTGATTTTAGGTGAGGTTTGCGAATAAACATAGATCCCAAGCAGGTGGCTCGACTCAGGTTGCTTGTCATAACGCGAGGATAAAACCCGAGGACACTTGTTCGCCTCTAAGTTACCAACAGGCGACCTAAATCTTCAAAGTAAACTTTTCACAATTCATTTTCAGTCTTTACAAAGACCTGGCCAAACTACTCACCAAGCTTTGAAACAACCAAAGTCCAAACAAAGTTTCCTACTCTCTTGCACTTATAAATCATTCTTGTGGATGAAACCCATCCCCGTGTTCGACCTTAGACCACTATACTCGTAGTAGCTTGACTAATGGCAAAGAGGGGAGGAACTTAGGTATATAAATTTGTTGATTTTAGCTCACCATCGTGGCATGAATCAAAATGGCGCTGTCGGATGGTGCCAAACTACTTGATAAGCTGGAAGTGTACTTGTAATCCCAAGACAAGTGAAGGTAACCATTTTACCTTTTGTAACTCCACTGGGGCAGAACCGCGCCATCACTTAGCAAAGAATCGCATCTGCTGTTTTACAAACCGCTTATTTTAGCTAACAATAACTCCTTTTTGTAAGTTTGTTTGTGCTCTTGTTGTCTCTACAATTTTGTAATGTGTTTATGCAACAGCAAGAGATAGAGACACGTGATTTACATAGAATCAGTACAATAACTCGACCCAATGAAGCCGGGCACACCGATACCATGGATTCACCGTCTCGAAGAACAAAGCAGAGTCGTTGAAGGTCCCCAATGAATCCAACCCGCCTATAGAACCACGAGGGACCACATCCACCCTACTAGAGCGTTCTTCCGTCATCGTACCTCCCACGCATATGGGCAAATGAGGTCTTACTGCACCCCTACTCCCCCACATATCATGGTATGGAAATGAAAATCCATACACTCATAAGGGATTTTGAGGAGGTTTGCACAACCTTAAGGTTGAATGATGGACATGGATTTGCTTGCTTAAAAGCATTTCCACCGACCCTAAAGCGGACAAGGCTAAGATTTGGTTAAACTCAATCGAGGCCTAGAACCATAAGAGAAATTTGGCCGAAATAGCAGTGCACTCCCGAAGAAATTCTTCGCTCATAAGACCAACAATTTGAAAAAGACAAATTTACACCTTGCACCATGACAGAGAGATTCTACCAAATGGCCGGGAGAGATTTATGGAGACCATCAGTGCATGCCCACATCATGGGTTTGATACATGGATGCTAGTAAACCATTTTTATGATGGTATGTCTCCAACCATGAAGCAACTATTGGAGACTATGTGTGGGGGTAACTTTTTGAGCAAAAACCCGGATGAAGCATGGGACTTGAACTATGTGGCCTAAACTTCAAAGGTACGGATGAACCGAATCCAAGGAAGCTTCAAAGATCAAGGCCTTTCAACCAATCGAGGGGGCATGTATGCACTTTCAAGACACATAGACGAAAAGCAAATCGACCACTTTTAACTGAAGATCGATGAGCTGGAAATGAAAAATCAGTATGAAATGCAAACAGTTAATGAGTTATCTGCATCCCAACTTTCTTTGCTTCTCCAATTTTCAATCAACAATCACCCCGAGGAAAGCACCGGTTCCAGAGTACGCCATGTCCCAAATCAAAATAAACCACCGGCGATGCTCCATATGGTAACGCCTATAACCCTAACTGGAAAAATCATCCAAACATGTCATGGAAACTAAAATCCTCTGCATACAACCCCACCTGTGCTAACAAAGAAGCTTGGTTCCACTTCAATACATAACAACAAAGACTCCTCCACTTTCTTCTCCTCAAGGAACGTGCAACCTAAACTTAAGTAAAGTGGTAGGCACGTTTGTAGAAGAACGTAAGGTGCTGGAATGTTCAAACTAATCAGAAAATCAAGAAGTAGAAAGCCTACCAACAGAAATTGACAATATGCATTCGAATTTCAAACTATTCACCCAAAGAGCCGCAGGATTTAGAAAGTACTATTTCCCTCCAACCACAAAGAATATCAAAGAGGATGAATGAAATATGCTTGACTAAGATCCAAATATCGAACTCGATGGCTAAAGGCCGACCTTAGAAGTGGTAGAGAATTGAAGCCAACAGATCCAGCTCTAGTCCAGTCAGATCCAACACTGGTTGATTATCCACAAGAAGAACAGTACTCCAATAGGGAAAAAGAAGAAGATCGTTGTACCCTTCCATTTCCACAAGCCTCAAAAGAAAAGTCTGCTTAACCAAACGTAAATGTTAGAAGTTTCCACTACAGTGAAAGTTAATATTCCTCTCCTCGATGATCAAGTGTCCCCACTTTACGCAAAATTCAAGGACTTATGCACAAGAAAAGGGGTCTTAATGTGAACAAAAAGGCCTCTAACTCGAGCAAGTGAGTGCCATCATCGAATGTAAGACTTCAAAGGGAAACATAAAGACTCAGTATGTCCTGTACAATACTCCAAGCATTGGGAGGCATTAGTGCGAGAAAGCCTCTATTAGATTCGGGAGCTAGTGTGAACCTTGCCTTATTCCATGTACAAGCAATCGGGTTTGGGGTGAACTAAAAACCCACTTCCATCATTAATCAAGGCTATTAGCCGATAGATCTCGTTAAAATACCAAAAGGGATTCATTGAGGATGTTCAATACAAGTGGATCGATTTTATTTATCCAAAGGACTTTTGCAGGCTTCGACATGCAACTGGCTGCAATGGGACCCAACCATGTGCCCATTATTTTGGGAAGGCTACTTAGGCCACTTCCAAATGCCATAATAAACCGGCCGAAACGGGGTTATGCAACTCTACATTTGGGAATATGACCTTAGAACTCAATATTTTTCATTCGAGTAAGCATATGCAATCGTGAGGAAGCATGACCGTGAAGAAGTCTCGTGGTAATAGATGAGATCCCGGGAAGAACAAGCTAATGAGCGCTAGGAGCAAGATTTATTAACTAAGAATTGTTCAAAGTGTCAAGAAGTGCAACAAGAACTCAAAGCATGAGTTTAGTGCAAGGGTATCGAGAAGAAAAATGTAAATTTTACCTTTATTAACTGGTAATGAACCAAAGTTGACCTCAACAAATTAGAGCTCAAACCACTCCCAACAATTAAAGTATGAATTTCGAAGAAAAATGAGTGGCTCCGCTTGTAATTTCCTCACTGTTGACCACTGCACAGGAGGATGACCTGCTACACCTTCTCAAAAGGAACAAGCAAGCATCGATGACAATTTTGATCTAAGGGTATAAATCCATCAACTGCACTCCATCGATCATTTAGGAAGAGGAGTCTAAAGCTATTAGGCAAATTTCAATCTGAGGTTGAACTCCCCACCGCAGAAGCGAAGTTCGCATGGAGGTCTTAAAATTGCTCCAAGTCAAATGACATTTACCCCATTTCGATAAAGATCAAGTGAGTCCAATTCAGGTGGTACCTAAGAAATCAGAGTGACTTCATCGAAGAATGAAAAGGTGAAGAATTGTCTACCCGACTAACTACCGCTTGGAGAGTGATGACCATGTGGAGGCTCAATGAGGTAACACGGAAGACCACTTCCCGCCTTTATTGATCAGCTCCCTTGAAAGAGTCTCCGACACCCATTCTATTGTTTTTTGATGGGTATTCGTAGATGGTTTCCGCATAGAGATTGCTCCGTAAGATCGTAGAAAAGACCACTCACTGTCCATCTAAAATGTGATGCTTATAAAGAGGATGCTTTTGGTCTTTGCAACGCCTCAAATGACGCTTCAAAGGTGTATGCTTAGTTTGTTAGCGATATAGGAGCGATAATGGAGGTCTACTACGGATGACATCATCGTATATGGAGGCAATTTTGAAGAATGTCCTAATTAACTCGGAAACTATAACGCAGAGGTGCAGAAAGAACTTCGTGTTTAACTGAGAAATGCCATTTTATGGTTAACCAAGAAATGTATCGGGGCACATTTCAGCGTGGGAATAGAAGTTGATAAAGCAAAATTGAACTTATTTCCAAACCGCGCCCAACAAGTGTAAAATGATTAGGCAATTCCTTGGTCATGTGCTTCTATGTATCGATTCATTAAAGATTCTTCGGCATTGTTAAACCCCCAGATAAGCCCCCTGCAGAAAGATGCCAAGTCTGTTTGGGAGAGAGAATGCCGTGAGAGTTTTGAAGAGCCGAATCTTCATTTGACAAATCGCTTCAATAGTCCGAGCACCTAATCGCGCTACCTTTTTGAAGTGATGTGCGATGCAAGTGATCTTGCCATAGAGCAAGACGCCAAAGAGAAGACGTAAAACCTCACGTGGTCTATTACGAAGCAAAACCTTGAATGAAGCCACAAAGGAATTATACCACTACGTAAGGAATTGTTGGCGCAAGTATGCTTAACAAATTTCGAGCATACTTGTTGGATCTCGAGAGAATATTTTTATGCACTATTCAATAAATAATTACAACCAAACAAAATGCAAAAGCAAGGCTCATCCGATGGGTTCTTCTACTTCGTGAGTTTAATTTGCAAATTAAAGACAAGTAGCGGAGTAGAGAATGTGGTGGCAGATCATCTCATTAAGGTTGACAATAGCTCATGGCACCTATAGTCCACCCATCAATGATGAATTTCCCCCGAGAATCCCGATGCAAATGAAAACCCTGGTATTTCACATTGCCACCTTTCCATGTGAGAAACCCACCAGTGGAAAGGCCAGATAGAAGTACTTCTTTGCTAAGATCCATTCTATTATTGGGAAGAGCCCTTTATCTGGGCATTGTGCAGATCAAATAAACCAGAAGGCAGTGCCTATGTTGAATGTCAAAGAACTGAACCATCGTCGAGATCATGTCACTTCTGCTCCAAAACAAACATGCTACTGGTTTCTAATCGGCCTTCATTATTCAAGGAAGCACACCAAATGTGACGTATATGTGACAGATGCCAAAGGCTCGAAGCCGTCTCAGCCACATACGATGCCTTTGAACCCAATTTAGTGGCTCAATTATTCGATGTGTGGGGCATCGATTCTCGGGACTTTTTCCGCCATATGGTCATACATACATTTTGGTGGGGAGTAGACTATGTTCCTAAATGGGTTGAAGCAACTCTTGTAAGACCAATGACAATAGGGTGGTAATTAAATTCTTAAAAGCCAATATCTTTTCCAGGTTCGGGGTACCGAAAACCATTATAAGTGATGGAGGTTCTCATTTCTGTAATAAACCATTTGAAAACCTCATGGCTAAATATGCAGGGAAACACAGTTGAATTTAGCCACCCTTACCATCCTCAAACAAGTGGTCAAGTAGAACTTGCCATCAGGGAGATCAAGACCATTCTAATGAAGGCGTAAGCACCAATGTGAAAGATCGGGTCTATCAACCGCTTTTGATCTCACGTGGGCCTTATAGGATGCCTTTCAAGACAATCCCGGAATGTCTCCTTTATCGTTGGTCTATGGTAAGGCATGTCACCTTCCAAAGGAGATCGAAAGTACAAGGTACCAGAGGGCAATCAAGAAGTCGAACACGACCTGGCAGGCAAGAGTCAAGAGGTTCCTTGATCTCAATGAGTTGGAAGAACACGGAATGGATGCCTACTTGAATTCGAAGATCGCAAAGGAAAAAATAAAAGATGGCATGATCAAATGATAATCGTGAAGAAATTTCAAAGAGGAGACCAAGTTCTTTTATACGACTCCAACTCCATCTATTTCCAGTAAGCTCAAGTCACGATGACGTGTCCATTCATTGTCCAATGTGCATACCCCAATGGTTCAAGAGATCTAATCAATCCGTGATGATAATGTGTTTAAAGTCAATGGACAGAGGGTAAAACCTTATGTGGTGTTGAGCCGCCAGCTGGAAGAAATTCTCCCGGTCGGGATCCTCCGAGTCCTAGCAACCCCACCATACTCGAGGAGCCGCTAAAAGTAATTTTCATGCTCCACATGTCATGGATGTTCAAATTTTGTTTTCCTTTATGGTTCCGTTGCCGGTGCCCCAAACCTCTAAAGGTAATTTTGCATATCATGTTTTGTGCCTTTACCATGTATAAATGTTTTTATTTTCAATCAACAATTGGAATCATACAATTGGAGCAAATTGAATCATTGTGTTGAAAAAAATAGAACTCTGCCAGACAACTTTATGTGTTAGAACAAATCTGTAAGCTGAGAAGTCAATTTTTTGCCATAGCTCTAGCATGCTCAACTTGAACATTTCTCCCAAAGCACTCACACACCGCACACCGATCGCTTCAATAGTCGTCAAATTTGTCACTCCTTTCGCTTGTATAGCCGGCCTTAGGTATGTTGGCAACCTAGGATAGGTTTGTTACTCCACATTTTGAAGACCAATGGTCTTCCAAAAGGAAAAGAAAAGAAAAAGAAAAAGAAAAAGAAAAAGCAAGAAAAGAAAATAAAGTCGTAAGCCTCGCCTTTGAAACCCGAGCACCTGGGCCCGTGGGGTATATGGCTAAAGCCTTAGCCCGATGCCCTAAGCCTTAATTGGCTGGGAGTCATCGACGAAGGTTCGTTACATGGGTGGATAGCAGAGAGTCTAACCCATTTGTAGGTGCTTGATTTTCGGTCATTAAGAAACTGCATGCCTAGATCATAGGTCGTTGATCCTTTGGCTTGATGCCCTAAACCCACTACTGGGAGTCATCGGCGGACCCCCGCTACACGGACTTTGATGCGAAGTTTAATTTAAGCATTGCACCCTACAATGTAGTTGAATAAAGAAAGAAGAGTGTAACTAGCCCTATCTAGGTTGTTCAACAACTTAAGGCCATGTCAAGAAGTCAGAGGACAAATTTTGCAATTTATTGGGCTTAATCTGCGCGAGTATAAAGAACCATTAGACTTAGGTGGAAATTCAAGCAGAATCATAGAACCAATATTGACCTGAAATTATTCTTGTATGGTTTTGGCTCTTTCATGTCTGCTTTCAAACTGCGGTCAATTTTTCGCTTTAAGGTAATGTTTATATGTACATAAACCCATAAACTTTTGGAAATCACTACATGCATCCTCCTTTTTTGTTTTTGCATTGCTAAGGGACTAGCAACGCTTCGTTGTGTGATTAGTGCCCAAAAGTGCCATTTAACCCTATATTGTATAGTTTTGAGTGCTTTCGCGCGCCAATCATGTCATTTATGCCACTTGAAGTATTCAAGTCTTCTTAGTATCACTAATGTCGTTTAGAGGTTATTTTTTGGTTGTTTTGCAGGTTTTGGCGCACTTTGGGAGTTCGATATCGCAGACATGATGAATCATGAATAAGATTGAACCTAATCATTAACCATCAATCATACCAAAATCAAAGAAAGAAATTGGAAGGCAAAGTGATGGAAATCAATGCAAAGAGAGGAGCAGTGAGGTACTAAAGAAGATCAGCAATTTAGGGTTTCATAAGATTACAAAATTTTCGCTGATTGCGAAATTGCAAATTCTCTTAGCGAAAATTTCGCAATCTTAGCGAAATTGGCAATTTTCGCTAAACCCAAAATTTTCGCTAAAGCATTCATTCCTAGCTGTACTTTATTTTCGCGACAAAGAATTTCGCTTGTTAGCGAAATTTCGCTAGCTAGCTAAATTGCTAACGCTTAGCGAAAGTTCTGATTTCTAGCTAATAAATTTCACGCTAAATAAATTCAGATGCTTTAAATAAATTCACGCCTTGTCACACTTTTTGTAATTAATGCAAACCGACTTCAATTTTGTGTATTACTCCCTTGTCCCTTTAAATTTAGCCAAATTGTTAGGCTTTATGGTATTTTCTTCATACATTGTGGCCTATATAAGCCTCCCATTTTGTAACCCTACAACAAATTGAGGAAGCAATTTTGGCAAGTTTTTATTTTGTAACATCTTCGTACTTTAGTTAGGTTTTTCTTTCTTCTTTCTTCTCTCCTCTTTCTCTTATTTTCTAGGCTGCCAAACACCCCTCTCGAGGATGACAACTCAAGAGATGCTCTACGTTTCCTTTTCTTTGAAGAGGAAGGAAGCTAGCTTCTAAAAGGGGGCATATGCAAATTGTCCTCTCAGGTTAAAAGCCATGTGCACTGTGTTTATGACCCCTATCTTCTCAAAATAGGGTTGAATAGCATTGAATGTTAGTGATTTGGCCAATACTTACCATGCTTTAGGATACAGTGTATACTTATTGCTAGATGCACTGTGGTTTTTTAAATGGTCTTTACGAGCCACTAAAATGATGTTTAATGTTAGGGTTTCAAACTCTAAAGGGGCCATAGATGCATGTTATCTGTGTTGACTCAAATAGGAGTTGATTTTTAGGGTGAGGTTTGCTAGTTAAACATAGATCCAAGTAGCTTGACTATAGGTTGCTTGTCATAACGCGAGGATAAAACCCTTTAGACACTGTTTGCCCTAAGTTACCAAGTTAGTGACCTAAATCTTCAAAGTTAACTTTTCACAACTACGCCTTACGCTTATTCGCTTTCAAACTACTCACTGCTTTTGAAACAATCCAAAAGTCCAAACAAAAGCTCTGCCTTCTTGCACTATGCAAATCATTCTAGGATGGAAACCTGAACTTCGTGTTCGACTCCTAGAATCACTATACTGTAGTAGCTTGACTACGACAGTAGGAGGAACTTAGGTATATAAATTTTGTTGATTTTAAATAGCTTCCATCGTGGGTACTAATCACGCCCTCTAGGCAGATGTATATATCTCAACTCACAAATCTGGGCAACCATTAGGTCTAAGTAAACATGCAGGCCAAATTTTTCTCATCTCGAGTCCTCCGCATACCCCCGGGTTCATCAGATAACTAAGTTGGAATCCCTATGGATCTCCAACTGTCTAATGCCAAGATCCAATGCGGTCTCTAGACCTGTAATGCATGCCTTTTACTCAACAATGTTATTCGTCAACCGGTGATGATCAGAAAATACTAATCGAACTGATCTGGGAATGTGATCACCTTGTGGTGATATCAATAAGATACCAATACCAAACCCCTACTGATTGGCGGCACCATCAAAGTACAACTGCTATCCTATAATGCTGGTTATTGAAACAAATTGCTCATCAAGGAAATCATCACACTGGTCTATCATCACTGCAGTTAGGCTGCATGATCTCGCGAACAATGTTTCTCTTATCGATTTATGTGACATATCGAATATCGAACTCTATCAACAATACCGACTCATGAGTCTACTACCATAACAGTCGATCAACAAATATCCTAAATGGATCCACCGAGAGACTAAAAGTATGGAATATTCTGTCACATAATGCCTAAGTCTCCTGGTGGCCCAAACTAACGCTAACAGAGGCGCCAATCATAATGTATTTGAACCGCATTCAAAGATCCTCTTACTTCCGTATAATAAATGGCTCGCTCCTTTCCCGAATCATCGAGCCGAGCCAACATGCATCCCAGTTAAGTGTCCGAAATTGACAAGATAAGGGGCCGCCGAGCGCTGGAGGTACCAAAACCGGGGAGAAAGTAAACACTCCTTAATCTTCTCAAAAGCATGTTGTCAATCATTATTCTAAACCGTAGGCTGAGCCTTCCAGAAGACGAGTTAGGCCGCATATGTCTCGCTAGTCTACAATGAAAAGCACCGATGTATCAGAGTCTACCTAAAAAAGCCTGATCTTTCACCCTGAGCGGCATGTTAAGTATGGCCTGATCTTTTCTAGATAAACCTCTATACCACGCCACTATCAATGTGACTCCAAACAATTTCCCGGTTAACCAAAGGTGCACTTCGGGATTCACCTATCTCTCGTAAGGTCGCTATACCGGCTTCGCCTCGTGACTTCACTATCATGTCGCTTCACATATACCTCAACATCTTTATGCATCATATCATGGAATAAAGTGTAGTAGTAGTCTTCGGGATATGGCTCGATTCTTTAAACCTAAATGGCATGACCATAGCGTAGTACCCCACTCGCATGAAAGAAGTCTTCTCCATATCCTCTGAGCCATTGAAATTTTGATTGTTCGTAAAACCCAACATGAAGGACAACATGTGGTGCCCCGCAGTTATGTCAACTACCATCGATGTGTGGGAGGGGAAACACCCTTAGGGTCGGGCCTTATTCAACCAAAGTCACCACAAACTCTAACTCATCCTTGAACAGGACGACATTAGCCAACCACCAGATACCAACCACGAACACGGCCAACACCGAAGTTACTTTTGAATCTCCTAACCTACAAACTCCATCGAGGTGTAGTCTCTCACTTCGCTTAACTCCGCCTAACATGCGGCGAACGGGGGCGTGGATGCTTGAACTATAGTTAGGTCAAGGCCTAGCATGTTCTCATACAACCATGCAAATACATCCAAGCATGACTCCGAAAGAAGACCAATCGCATTCTCTCATCATAAGATAGGAGCCACCCTAATCTCCCTGGGTTGATCTGGTACACCAAAATCTATCAACTCCGTGCTACCAGGAACGGGTGTAACTTTCCTATCCTCTCAGATAATCAGATCACTGACCACCTAAATGGGTCATCTCAGGCTCTCCCACATCATCAACATCGCATACATGTGCTGCGGGAGCTGGTGGTGCAATCAAAGGAAAATTTTGTGAAACAAGCAAATACTTGAAAATACTCATGCCATTGTTACCATCAGAAATGTCATCAAAGCGTAAACCTGCATAATGTCAAAGAAAAAGGTATCCACGTAGCCTGACGCCTCAAACAAAAGTATCATGAATATCAGTAGCACAAGTCCATCACCACAAACTCAAGCAGAAATCTGTTACACCGTGCGGATCGGTGGCCCTGTGGGGAAGCATCCAAATGCGCAAGACCGATCATGTCTATCGTGTCGCGTTGGCCATAAAGTGTCACAAAGATCGAATCAATCATAGAAACTCCAAACATGTCAAAAGCGCACGGGGCCACGCGGGCCGTATCGGCGATACGGCCAAAGGTCGATCATGTCCATCTGCCTATGTGGCATCGAAGAGTCATTCCATCATTATCATCCCCCAAATCCATAGGTAGATCATATACGTGACCTCCTCAGAAAGACACCTGAAACACACCGTCATCCAGGATGGGGTGAACTATCACGGCCTCGAGTAGCTCGGTGGTCTTAGAACTCAAACACATTTGTCCTAGGGCTTGCTGAATGCCCCGAATCTCAACCATCCCCGAAACATGGTCAACTCCTTCAGCAAGTGTACGCTTCCGATCCTCCGGGTAAAATACCAACCAATTGAAAAGCACAGCTAAGGTAATCGAATGGGACCCCCGACAAGCTGGCTCACCCTATCTCGAGAAGATCATGTGTCGCATATCATCCTCTGTATGAGTAAACCCAATCTATATGGTACGTCGTGATCAATTGTGTGAAAGCAAACTCTATGCGACGCTGGCGTGACCCTATTACAAGCCCGGAGCATTATGGGAATGCCTTTGCCATGTTAAATTGCCAAAGTGTTGTTGTCTTAAAAACATAGGTGCCATCTCTATTGTCATCTCTAAAATATCTTAACCTAGGCTTCGTCCAAAAACAAACGATTAAGTCACGAGTCGTCCTCCGCTGTGACCGATTTGTATTTTCTTGGCTCATAAAGTATGATATCTTTGTCATTTGTATCATGATAATGCGCCCTCGTGTATGAACTTCACCTTGATGAAGTGAAGATGGTGTAGCACCACTTTCATGAATCGAGGCGGCCCAAAATGGGTTAAATGATGGTGATCTGGAACTGGAAAAACACAGAATATCTTACCGACCCTATCATGACATGTGTAGTGAGAGTACCCATAACTGTCCTCTGAGTCCCATCATAAGCTCGGCCAGTGCGTGTGGATGTGAAATCGAATGGTGAGTCCAGCGATGGCGTGTGAATGACGTTCGGTGGAGCCGGTATATCTATAGCGAGACCAGACGTACCTATGGCACGGGAACAAAAGCAACATGATAAGACAAAAGGGGGCGAACACATGGTCTAATCCCTCATGTGGTAAATCATCATAAGAAAACACGATGCATGTAATACATCTCTTTGTTAGAAAGTGGTTGATTGATCCCCTTGGGTGGTAGCGATATCAATTCTAATCGGTAGAGCTCTGATCGTACCGATCTCTATGTCTGGATGAGACGATAAGCTCTAAATGGAAATCACGGGCCTAAGTGGTGCGCGGTGATTAATCTCATCATCCTCTTTGGATCATATCTAATATCGGTGCCGACAAGGTCCCCATCAGCAGTGGAGATTTGAGCTACCCTCCACTCCTCGTATGTCCCGAACATCCTCACCTGCAGCCCGTACTCGAGAACGAATGAAGGTTGTCATGGATGAACATCTTTGAAATATCTTGGCGATCTTGTTGTGCAATGGGGAACATCATCTGAGATCAATCTAAATGGCTTGAGACACCGGTGACCATTAGGTGTACCCACTAAAGTGCGAGATGCATATGCAAGCAGTTGGTGAGGAATTCCTCTACATCCATCGTCCGTCGCGAATATCCATCGAAAAACTTAATTGAATGTAACCACCGAGGGTGGAGGTATAACTCTAGTAATAAAGCGCGAGTGAGTAGCGGAGGATGTGATAGCGTAGTAGGTGTCTTTAAAATAATGACTTTTGATCAGTGGATTGGAGTAGTGTCTCAATCAGGCGACTCAGCATCATGACCAGCTGCCACCGATGATAAACATGATGAGTCCACACTCGATCTCAGGTGGATAAGGTGTAATAAATGATTAAGTAGTGAACGTGGGCCACATTGACGGATCTACGTGTTGGACCAACCATCTGAGTTATGTACTGGCCAGAAGCTCGATAAGGCGTATATCTTCTTGATAGTGCATGCAGGTGGCCTCACAAGGCGCTGATGTGGCATATCTTGGCTGTAGTGGCGAGATGTAGATAAATGAGCCCGACCGGCTGAAAGGAAGTAGCTAGTGCATGTTGATCGTTGTATCATCACGGTAAGGAGTGTCTGGCGCCTCGAAGCGAAGGGTGGCGTGGGACACGTGTCTTGTCGGCGCGATGGCACCCGACATCGCGATGGTGCGGGTCCGGGCCACGGCTTCTTTCATAAGTCTAAAGGGAAGAATGCGCATGTAATCCTCTGAATATACTCTCGATGCCACCAGGGGCACAAGCCAATTATCTAAAGTCTATATGTTGGAAGCCCGTGAGATGCCTATGAAACGGGGCTGAAGGCTGGCGTAATCATCTTTGATCGATCGCGCTACGAGTTTATCATAATCCCCATGCAATCTTCTCCCTCCGGCGGAGATGAATGGTGACCAGTTGTGGCTTTCTTTGAGGCCCTCAAATCTCCCGGGATCGTCTGACTACGATTATTAAAAGAATCTTGTTTTGATACTCAAACTCACGTACCGAATCAACCCATGTCTAAGCCTCGAAGATCGATGGTCTGAGCAATATTTGAGGCGCACCACTCAATGACGGAGGGTAAGCATGATCATTTGTGCCTCAAATCCAGTCTATCACCGCGCATAACGGTTGTACAGCGTAAGTGAGATACGGGGCACCCTATCCCCGTGTACCTCGATATAGGCATGCGGGGATTTCGATTGGTAAGGCTGCCACTAGAGAGGTCATCATATCTGTCTGACCTTCTCTGCTTCATGTAGGCTTATACGAGACTTGATCCTACGCTCGATTCTCGATCTGAGCTTAGGTGTCATCAATAATGCGTGCGAGGGTCCTCCGCGAATTTGGTGAAACAGGTCTCGGTCACCCGTGTAGTACAAATGCTTCAACCAAATGCTTCAACCCATGTGGGTCGATTGAACAGCGGTGGCGGTGGTGGTGGAACTCGTATAGTCCCGTCAGATGGGTCCAAATGGTGGTGGTGGTGACGAGGCGTGCAAGAGTCATGCTGAGTGCTCTCGAAATTGGTAATGGTCAGCCCGATGCCCATCAATCCTCCGCCCGCCCCAATATGGCATCCCTGAGATGCCATGGTATCGGCAATCTCACTTAACCGTCAACAAGAACGTGACGGGAGGGTCCATTATCTCTATGATCTGATGTTTCCGGCCTTTAACCCGACCGTGTGAATTTGATCCTCTAACAAGTTTACCTTCGATTTGGATCCAAGCTCAGGAACCCAAGTTGGTCTCAATCAACAATCCTACAAAAGGAAAGGGGTAATTCAGTCCCTGTGACTATCAATCCAGAAATCAATCCAATAATGCAATCCCATAATGAAATCCTCAAAGGGAATGAGCTGACATGTGACATCAACAGCTATTCTAATATGTGGCTCCACATGCAGGAGCCGATATTCTCGATTACGGTAATACTCTTAGGGTGTAAGGTGGCCCAAAAGCCAACAAAGAGTAAAGGCAAGTTCTAAAGGTTGTATGACCGTACTCCACAGGGATACACGCCTCTAAGATCCTAAATCCTCAACAACTAAACAACAATCAAAGTGACACATCACCACGCAGTATCCATGTGAAAGTGAAATCTAGCTCGGCTATGCTGTGTTCATCGCCAGACATCCATCATCTCCATAAGGTTCTGCAAACATCGATATATAAATTCTTGCGTTAGACCTTGCTCCAAACCCCTATCTCGTCGAAGGCAAACAATCGTGGAATGACTCAAACAACATAAGGCAATCAATGAGGAATAAATGGACCAAGACTAAGGATTCGTAAATGTGTGATGCCGTGCCCCTCCACAAACACAAACAAATCAAGCTGTCATGAAAAAGAGAGGGTAGTCATGCAAAGCAATCAGTCATGCGCAAAGAGCAAGCCTATCACAGAATATACACACAAACTAACCATTAATGCCAATCAGAAACATATAGCTAGGTACCAAATCAACCATGAGCAAGCACGCTGGAATCCAACAGGTGAACACACAAGCACAAACAAACCATAAGTGTATGCTACATACCAACCAAGTAAGTGATCATCAGTCATTTGTGTAGCCAAAGAGTTTACTGGTCAATGAACCATGTGCTCTAATATACCCAACTCAAGTTCAAGCTTGATCCTCTCAGGAAACCAGATTCGGGATGGATCCCCGCCTGAATGCCACTCAGGACCCTATCCGATCCACAGGCCGACGCGACTCGCTTTTAAATAAAAAGAAACAAAAATGTGGGTTGATTTTCTAGTTTTGGAAAATCCATCCCCGAGGAGGAATGATTTTTCTTCGTGTTCACTGTTTCCTGTTTTGCCTGCAAAAGTGAAACACAAGAACAAAAACCCTAATGACTCCGCAAGATGGGAAAAGCGATCCGAGAAAACTAGATTTCCGTCCGGGGATCGACACCTATCTGGGAAGGTATCTCATATGAGGTAGCACCCTTCTAGGCCTGAACTCCTGGCCTCTACTAGTGAATCGGGTACGTGGGAAGAAGGCTATCAAAGATCAGAGAATTTAGGCTAAACATACAACTTCGATCACACCAACCTAACTGCATCTAAAGACGCTTAAGAACACTCAACCAAAGGGCAAATGGCGCGCACTGCGGTCCCCCGCCATGCGCTACATCAAAGGTTGTGCTTCAACAAACATAGCAAGCATGCATGACACTCAAACACAAAACATCCATGTGAAATTCATTACCCAACATTAAAGCACATACTTCAAGGTCCTCAAATTTCACTGCAGGTGGAAGGTTAGTCGTACGTTTTCGGGCATACTGTTCTCAAAATTAATTATCAAAAGCAAAGAAAGATAGGAGAAACCATACATTGCATCTCAGCCACTCATTGATGCTACAACACTTGTCAAGCTATACAAACAAGTCTATTCATCTCAAAGACTCGGTCTCGATAAAACACTAGACTACTATTGCTTAACTAACCACCCTTTGACCTGCATAGACCCTAATTCTTACGAATCCAAAATGGAAACACATTAACCTGAACTAAAACCCATTTCAGACTCTAAACGTAGCCCTACACTGATCTGGAGCGAATGGGCTGGACCCACAAAGGTCATGGGCTTCAATTAAACTGAAATCGGGATCGACCCTACAAAACCTGCATTAAACCGGCCGATCCAGCCTCCCCAAGTTGATCAGGTTGAGAGAAATTATGAAAATTTGTCAAAACATTCCTTATAGAGTAAGGAAACCAAAAAAATAAATGGTGTACAATTTCAACACCGAATGAAGGAGATTTAACCCAAAAAATGCAAAGTACTCTAACTGCTATTTCTAAAAAAAGAACCTATTGAAACGGCAGATCCGGTTTTCGAACCGGTATAGTCGGTTGAGAGAAGTTCTAAAATTTTTCCAGAATCTTCCTTACATAGTCATAAATCCAAAACAAACGTGAGTGCACTCCGACCCGAATGACCAAGAATCGATAAACAAAGAAAAGTACCTTAAACCCTATTCCGGAAGAAACATAACCTGGCACGAACCGATGGTTTGGTTTCCCAACTAGTCCAGACGGTTGAGAAAAGATCTCAAAACTTTTTACAACCTTCCTCAAAGAGTCAGGAATCCAACAAAACAAACGGTGATTGATTCTCAGCTCGGATGAGCGAGAACCAATCCAAACAAGGCAAAGTGCCCTAACTGTTGTTCTATAAACTCAGTCTCCCATGAACTAACCGATCCAAGGCTTTCCTAACCGCTGAGCCGATTGGGAACACCAAAATTGGTTAAAACCTTCCTCAAGGAGTCGTGAATTCAACAAAACAAATAAAGATTGGATTCTCAGCTCGGATGGCGAGAACCGATCCAAAAAATCTGCTAGGTTTTCTAAAACCAGGATCGGCCTCAAAGAAATCGTTGAACCCAGCCTCACGATGAGCGTGAAAACTGGTTCAAATGGTTGAGGAAAAACCTCAAATTTTGTCAGAATATTCCCTAAAGAATAGAGTGGAGCCAGGGTATATTTCTTACCTCTTCCACAAAACGCAGAAAAGAATCCAAGCTAAGCATCAAAAAAATTAGCAAATGAGTATCCGAGTCCGGAAAATTGCCCAAAGGTCTCTTCCACTCTGATTTTTCTCTCCTTTTATACTAATTCTCCTCCTCAACCTCTTAGCCTACCTGGTTTTTCTCTCCTTCAAGCATTGGAAAGAGCCCAATCAGTCTCGGAATCAGCTTCCCCATTAACTCCCCTCCTCATTTTCCATGCAAGCTGACTATCCTAAGTTTTTAGCTTGCTTCATCACCAAGTATCCACATGGATTCATGGTGGGATGCATGTAACTTAAGACAAAGCCCAAAATGGACCCAAAATACTGCCCAAGACTGATCTGGATCATATGGGCACGATCCATATGGGATTTAGGCTCCAAAATCACAAAAATCAACGCTCCACACAAGCTGGCCCGACAAACCGGTTGAATCGGATGCCAACCGGTCGAGCTGGTTGAGGAAAATTATGAAATTTTGATATAATGTTCCCTGAAAAATAAGGAGATAAAAAAAAACGGTGCACAATTCCAAGTTCGGATGAGGTAGATATGATCGAAACAAGGGAGGAGTGCTCGCTTAAAATCACCCTAAAAAATGCTATTGATACGCATTACTCTCGAAGCAAAACTACTAAACCGACATTGGTCAAACGGTTGACAAAATTATGAATTTTAACAGAAACCCCTTTGGTAAATAGGGAATCGAAAAACAAACGGCGCATGATTCCGAAGCTCCGACAAGGGAGATATAATCGGTGCCCAAGTGTCTGCACTGACATACTCCAATAAATTCTCGATTGAAATAAACCCCTGGTGGGGTTTGCATTTGTTTCCCATGGCACGATGTCAATAACTAAAAAAAAAAGAAGCTACGATGACTCTCTAAAGTGAACTACATACGCACTCAATGGACCACATACAAGCCCACCCGAGGCTCGGAGACAAACTAAGCCTAAAATGGCCATAATGGTGTTATATGAGAACAATGGGTGAGTGTGACACCCATAGGTTAAATGCAAGTGCTGAGGGACAAAATTGAGAGTCTACACTAATTTTCTTATAAATTGTCTTAATCAATCAATTCCTTGTTGCGACAACCCTTTTCCTTCACTTATAAAACAGTGTCGCGATACAGATTTTATTATCGCGACCAAGTAATTGTTTCCCCAACTTTCTGCAACTTAAAACCGCCTTCCAATTCAGTTAATCACCCACAACTCAATCAAAATTTTCAATTCAAGCATTGTGAAGCATATTTTGCAACATAAAATCATCAATTCAATCATGAACAATTATCTCATTAAAACACATCAACATAGCATTCAAGCAATTGGCAACACACTCCCCCAAACTTAAGATATGTATTGTTATTACAAACAAGTTTAAGGAATGAGAAATACTCCCCCTTGTAGTCATTTTCTGCACAATTCAACTTGAGGCAGGGTGCTTTACAATAAAATCTTATTCCAGTTCATTATTCCTATCCAAAAATAAATAAATAGAAAAATTTAGCAAATTACCAAGCTTCCAAAAACTTCTAACCAAATCAAAATTAAATAATCCAAAATCACAGAAAAAATAACCAACATCAATCTAAGAAAATAAGAAAAATAATAAAAAATTAAATTCAGCTTAGGTTGCCTCCCAAGAATATGCTCAGTTTAATGTCCTTAGCTAGACACAAGCTGTAGAATGTCTTCATTTAAGTCATTTTCTTTTCTCTTTTCAAAATCTGGATCTACCTCCTGTATGCTTCCTCCAAGATAATGCTTTAATCTCTCGAATTACCTACTTTGAATTCATTCTTCCGCATCTCACTTTAGTGTTACCGGCTCCAAAGGGTACTATTTCACTGACCGTATATGAACCACTCCATCTTGATTTCAGTTTCCTCGAAAGAGCTTTGAGCTTATATTGTATAAGAGAACTTGTTCTCCTACCTTGAACTCCCTCCCATAGGATTTTCCTCGATCATGCCAATTCTCGGTCTTCTTTTCCTCGTAGATTCCGGGCATTGTCATAAGCTCCATTTCCATTCTTCTACCATTCATTCGAGTAGCTTCTTTTCCTCGTGCAGCTTGAAATCACAGCTCAATTTCATGGCCCACATAGCTTTGTATTCCCACTCAAGGAGATGACAAGGTTTTCCATATACAATTTCAGATAGGGACATTCCAATGGGAGTTTTGTAAGCGCCTCAGAAGCCCACAAGGCATCATCTAACTTTATACACTACCCTTGCGTTTCTCAGATTTATTGTCTTCTCCAGTATTTTCTTTATCTCCCAATTGGAAATTTCAGCTTGCCCATTTGATTGAGGGTGATAAGCCAATCCCATCATATGTTTGACTCCATATCTACTCATGAGTTTTGCAAAGACCTTATTTGCAAAATGGATTCCCTCATCACTGATGATTATTCCGGGTGCCCCAAATCTACTCAAAATGTTTTTTTGTATAAATCCAACAACTGTAGTGGCATCATTTATAGGACAAGCTGTTGCCTCCACCCACAAACGAAAAAGCCTCGTGGCTCCTCAAAGGTCGAGTGTAGTGTGTCAAGCAGGTTAAGTCAAGTGGTAACTTCTCTACTCATTCATATACTTTGTTTCCTCAACTTGGTAAGGCTTTCTTCCTCATACCCCTCAACACTATTTCTCCTTCCTTCTCTTACAACTCCAACTTCATGTGAAGTGTGCATCCTCCTCTCATTGCTACTCAGCTTGTTCAAAACTGCATCAAGATTGCCTTCTATGGCTGTAGTTCTATCCAATCCAATCGTACCATTTCATTCATGGCCAAGCCTCCCTAAAGATTCGTATGGAGTCTTATAGCCGTGCATTCGCAAGGTCTTCTATAACTTGCCTTGGCCTCCTCCGGCACTTCTTCTTTTAAAACCCTCCACAAGAGGATGCATCAATTATACCCTTGAGTGTATAATTCACGTGCATGGTAGAAAATGTCCATCCGAGTCAAGCCGTGATCTATCCTACTTTATTGTACGTCTCTTCAAAGAATCTCAACCACTCCCATGCAAAGCAGAGACTCTCATCCTCCTCAAGCCAACACAATGATATCTCATCTTTCTTCAATAAAGGAGAGCTGGAGGGAAAAAGCTGCTCATGAATGCCTCCACCCGCTCTTTCCCAAGAGTTCACGATCCCACTGGCAAAGTGAGTCAAACCATGTGGTCGCCACGCCTCTCAATGCGAATGGGAAGAGTCGGGGTTTTACTATATTTTGGTCTAACTCCATTTAGTTTCACTCTGTTTGCCATCCTCATAAATCTCCCTAGGTGTCACCTGATCTTTAGAAGTGGCGGCCCGTGAGCTGTCAAGTACACCATTGTAATCAAAGCCTGCTTACTCCTCAAAGTCAAGCTACCAATGGGAGGTCGTCTCATCACAGAGTACCTTCCGAATGATGTGCCTCTAAAATTCCTCCATCGTGTTAGCTTCTATGATCTCTCCGTCTTCTTCTTCCTCGAATAGTCTGCAATCTTCTATTTGATTATCCATACTTCTATCTCCGCATTTCAGTAAATGCCTCTTCTCATATTTTTCGTGTTCTTTCACTTCTCAGATAGAAAGTGCCAGCTTCGCTTCTAATTTTCTATGCATTTAATATTTTCCTGAAATTGGGAAACACATTGAGGTCAAATAGAGCTTCAGTGTGATAACAAATTTTAGAGAGTGCCATTGGGGAAAGACCTAATGCACCACCCTTTGATTAGCCAAAGCCATTTTATGGTTGAAAAGTGAAATATTATGCTCCACGCACGCCTTTTTTTGCTCAAACGCAAATTTCGGCCGAAAGCAAAAATAGCCAAATATGAAGGATTATCAGAGGCTAAGCAAAAATGGCCTACCCCCATCATGCTTCCTCCAAATCGACATTCCCTAATTCTAACCAACCAAACACCGTAGTTTGTCGAAGAATGAAATGGTATGTATCGAATGAGGAAAAGTGGTTAGCCAAAATATGTGAGGATCCTCGTGATTTGGAGCACTTTAGCCAAATGGTTAGCCAAAAACACTGTAGCGAGCCAAAAAATGGCTTTGGAGGAGAAAATGGAGGATGGTGCATCGAGATGTCGCTTCCAAAGATCGCAGTGCAGCCATTCCCACCACGTAAAACCCGCTGCTTTACTCTTCAAAATATTTGAAAAAGCTCAAAAGAAAATGTCCAAATTAGCATTTATCTCTTTTATCAGAATATTGATTTTTAAATTCTTTCGATTCCCCATCAACGACGCCAAAAACTTGTTGACCAAATTCTTTATAGGGATCAAATTTATGCTATTGTTACCAAAGGACTATTATCTAATCCCCAGCAACGGCGCCAAAAACTTGTTGACCAAATTCTTTATAGGGATCAAATTTCTGCTACTGTTACCAAAGGACTATTATCTAATCCCCGAAAACAGCGCCAAAAACTTGTTGAAACCAAATATAACTTGTAAGCTCATAAGAAGAATAATTTTGTCACTAAACTCAATTAAATATTTAATTTGGTCTTAAAAACTGTAAGTGCACAGGTCGTACAAGTAATAAAGTGGACCTATAAGTCCGGATATCGTTCCCATAGAGATTGAAAAGAATTTAAACTTCAACTACCCCAACTACTCAAGTTCTACACTATTTGAACGTCCAGTTTAGAGAAAATTTAGTAACCTAATAAGAATTCCAACACATGGGATCCTATATTTAAAATAAAGGGAGAAATTTAA
Source organism: Tetrastigma voinierianum (assembly GCA_016808115.1). Taxonomy (NCBI): domain Eukaryota; kingdom Viridiplantae; phylum Streptophyta; class Magnoliopsida; order Vitales; family Vitaceae; genus Tetrastigma; species Tetrastigma voinierianum. Next base: position 219,649 of record JAEQBH010003463.1, on the reverse strand, counting down.
ATCCCAAATATAAACTGGACTGAATCAGATTATTGCTGGAAGTAGACATTGGGAATTCACTGCTATGAAATTATCAATCCTGCATCATAATCTAATTCTATTTTCTCCTGAGTTGAATCGAATTTGTCAAGAGTAAGGTAGTATAGCTCGATTCCTCCCTCTAACCATACTTTTCACTAAGTCGAGGTTCATGTTCATTTCGAATCATGATTCTAATCAATTACTGTACTCAGAATTTCTCTCCTCGTGAAGATCCGGGGTATTTTTCTTTTCCAATACTTCATACCCATTTCTTATGACTGCAAATTTCTTACTTCCCAAGACAGGGCAAATGCTAGATTTCTACAAAATGAATTATGTCTCATCCTTAAGATCTGAAAGAGTTTTCTCTTTCCTTGATTAGAACTTAGCGAGCACGGGATCAAGATCATTCCTCCATACCAAGGAGAGATCTCTAATTGATTAAAATGATATATCACTCAACCCTTTCTCAAACCATGAGCAAATTGAGGATTTATTGAAGTAACCTTTCAAAGTTCATTAGTTCTTCAATATTAGCTCCAAGATACTCCCCCAAGTAATCGGGTTTATGCTCTCAGAATCTCCATCCAGGTCACCTCGTAGGCCTCCTCGAAAATCGAGCGACAATAGTCCTTTCAGGTATAAGCTACTAAAATTGGAATAATTAATTTTAAGAACAACACCATTCAAATACCAACCCTATAACAAAGGAAATTTTCATCTCATTATGCAGAAAAGACCATAACTAACATCACATCTTTCCCAGCGGAAGTTGTGTTCTCGAAAACTTGATTATAGTACACACTAAAATACTAATCAGGAAAATTCCACTATTACTGCAATCAGTTGAAGAAATGAGTTCTAGCTTTTGTCTGGAGTTCATTGAATTCAAACAGTAATCGTACATGAATTTAAGCATTTAATTTCAACTTCAAAACTTCTGAACAATTTTACAGTTTTCAGATCCAGTAAACAAATTAAGCAGTTCTACTCTAAATCTAATCTATGAATAAAAGAAAATAAAAATAAAAATAAAAAAGAAAAGAAAAGAAAAGAAAAGAAAAGAAAAGAAAAGAAAAATATAATACAAAAGAGTCATCAACTCCCCAGGTACTATGGTTCATCCGATGTTGATCGGGATCGCCTCACCGCTCACAAATGCTTCTATTTATAGAACCCTAAAAGCTTAGCCCTAAAATCAGGCTATGTGCAGAATCCCCAAAATTTTAGCCTAGATTTTCGCTCTTGCTCGACCTAGAAGCTGTATCGCCGGCTGCAGTTTTGCGGTCTCGTCGCAGTATGTAGTCAGTCTTATCGCGACCGAGATCTGCGGTTCTTCTGCTTCAAATATGATAACGTATTTTTGTTGCACAAATTTTCTTTCTTTCAAGATGATAACTCTATCTCGACGTAGCTTTCGTCGCATACAGATACTGCGCATTCAAACAGCTATGTCGCAAATATCGATAATCATGTCGCAACATAGTTTCGCAGCTCTTCCGTGAGTTGTCGCGAACGAGTTTTTCACGCCGCGACACAAAGATCTCTGCTCGTGTTAGGGTCGCAACACCGTTTCGCATTATCCCGGCATTTTTGTCGCGACCCGTAAAAGTTCGTCGCTGACAGGCTTGTTGCCACCCAGCTTGACTTCTCTTTGCCGCAGCTTTGTCTGATATGTTGCGCATATTAATTTCGTGTTGCCAATATTTGTTGTCGCGAATTCAGCCATGTCGCACAAGATTCTTCCTCTGTTCAACTTACGCTTATTCTCACGCAATCTACTTTGTAATGTTCGCCAAAAAATTTCGCATTGTGTTATTCCCTTTTCACGCGACCTAGAAAAGTCTGTCGCACTCGTGTCTCTCTCGCTTAGCTTATTCAGGAAATACGATATTAAGATCCATGTCGCGACATTAATTTATCTCCTCGTAAAATTGAAGTATAAGTTATTGTAGCTCGTTCCTTTCTGTCATGACCAGTTCGCTCAACAAGTGAGCGTCATTTGTCGCAACATAAATTTTCTCGTCGCGAATCGAACTCTTCCGCCTCTTCCTCGTCTCAACCGCCTCTATGTCGCAAGAGTCGCTGTCGCAACAGAGTAGATCCATGCTCTCTTTGTCGCGCATAGCTCATCTACCACTTTGATCTCGTTGCAACATAGAAAATATTGTTGCAAATACGCCTCTAGCCATTTTCTAAACGCTTGTCGTAACACATCAACTCTGGTCATGACACAGTAGACCGGCCGCAATTGCCGCTTTCTTTCTCGCTGAAATTCCCTCCTTTAATTAACTCCCGCAAAACATAAAGTTTGTGAATATTCCATAATTCGCATTAAAATGTACTCTCCGAAAATACTAAAAACAAGCCGTAAAAATGGATTAAAAATAGATGTATTAAGACTCATCAATATTCCAAGAAGTGGGATACAAGTACAAACTGTATAAAATTAAAGGTACCATCACCGCATTTACAACGATCCTCAGAGATCGTATCGGGTCTAAAACTAGGTCAGCTTATAATGACCCAAATCCGGGGCCAACTATATCATGTAATTCCTAATAAGCATGCCACATATCCATCTACTGGGGAACATATGCAGACAATCAATCTTATTACATTTTTATTCGTGCTCGTTATGCACATTCTCTATATACACGGGATAATGTCAATCATATGTATTCACATGAGATACTTTCAGACAATATTCTTTTATACATATACTATAACTGTTACTTTTATCATAACTTGTATGATCATGTTCTCGGTATTGCTCGTATTTTTGTTCATGTAATCATATTTCATATAGCAATCACTTTTATAATTCCTTTACAATTTCATTTATTCACTTGAATCTCTTTATACGAAAATATTTCCCTCGCAAAATGTAGCTTCCTTGCACTTTACTTCTAGTACAATGGGGGTCCAAATTTGAATATACTTATTTCAAGAGATTTGTTCTCCTGAAAGCTCATTCTTCATCCAAATTCTGAAATCATTTCACTTTGGGATGAGATGGCCAAGTTATGGCCTAAACACTAAAGTTGTACCCAAATAGACTAGAAACTACCCGAAAACAGAGCTCCACGTTGACGAATTTTCTAGATCCAATGGGTTCCAAATTTGAATACACGTATTTCAAGGATATTTGTTATAGTAGAAGTATAGTTTACCCATTAATTTGAATCACTCAAGTTGGATGAGTGATGACCAAGTTATGGCCTAAACACTAAAGTTGTACCCAAAAAGACCAAAAACTTTCCAAAAACAGAGCTTTACTTTGACGAATTTTCTAGATCCACTGGGATCCAAATTTGAATACACTTATTTCAAGGATATTTGTTCTCCTAGAAGTATATTTTACCCAGAAATTTGAATCACCCAATTTGGATGAGTGACACTGCTGTATACTAAGACAAAACACGGGTTTTGAAAATTTTTTGACAAAGATCTCCCTAAAAACCCCAAATATTTTCTTTATACAAACATTCTCACCATCATACAAAGTTAGGGTTTTCCCCAAACCCAAACATTATCAAAAAGGGTTTTAGGTTTATTTCCATAGCTTAATCTTTTTCTTTTCTCTTCTTTCTTTTTATTTCTTCTTCTTGATCACCAAAATCCTTGATCACATGGAGCCAAATCACCAAATCTTCTCTTCCTCTCTCACACGTGAACTCTAAGCTCTCAAACTCTAAAGGAGAAATGTCATTTTATCTCTTATTCCTTCATAAGGCCATGCTCGCATTATTATTTTTGTCGTTTTCCATTTTTTTTGCATTAAAGTCCTTTTCTCTTTCATTTACAATTTACTTATCAAACATTCTTACAATGACATATAAACTTATTATTTTATTTAATTCCTTGAGTCCTTAATGGGACATTTTACTATTTTACTCCTTGTGAGTGTCTTGTATTAATTCCTGCTTTTATCATTTTTCATTCCTCGCAATATAAATCTCTAAAAAATATGACTTTAACTTATTTTATACCTTAATCATGTTATAAACTCACATTAAGATATTTCTGGAGTCATATAAGTAGGTGAAGTGTTAATTTGTGAAGTCTACAATTAATTAATAGTGGTATACTGAGAAGGGTGGATTAGGTGAGTGACTATGGTCAAGTTGGTGAAGGATCTAACTAATTAATGATGGGGAACTAGGCGACTTTGCGATGAAACGGGCAAGTAAATGAAGGATGTGAGAATATAGGAAAGGAAGAGGGATCATAATTGTTACCTGGCACCAAGTATGAAGAAGGCGTGGACATTGTGACCTAGGGGTGAGTGGTGGTCTTCCTTTGCCCATTACCGGTTGATGAGGACAATTTAAAAGGAAAAAAATTTCTCATTAAAATGTGCATGACACGCCACATAAACTCTTCTAGTGGGAATATGCAAACATAAATATTCATGATGAGTTGGAGATTTTCCAAGAAAAACACAAATAATCAAATGCGTAAATGAGAATTTATTTTTATTATAAGGTCTAAGGAGTAGGATACACATTTAGTGGATTTTTCCATGGTCGCATCTAATGTAAAGCAATGCTGGAATACAAAAACATTAGACAAAAAATCTCATCTATTGATCGCCTTGAATCACCAAAGTCAAATAATGAAGTCATGTGGTGTTTAGAAATCGCTACCTTTGTAGCTTCCCCATTCCTCGATGGTAGATGATGTTTCCTCTCGAGAAGATGTGCAAGAACCACTAGTGGTCGCAGCGGCAAGACTCCTCCAATGGTGATCCACACGGTTGTCGAGAAGAAAACCTCAGCGATTGGCTAAGCGCCGATCTATGTCGCTAGCCAAGATCAAGCCTTTGTGAGAGAAGGCTAAAGGAGAAGAGAAAAAAACGTTTTTCTCTTCTTCAAGGTGTGAATGACAGCTCTCCAATTAGGGTCCAGATGTTTGGCTTAAATATAAGCCAAACACATGGAGGAAATGATCTCATAATGCCTCATTATTAAAGGTAGGAGGGGTGTTGCATACATGCATCCTCATGCATGTAGTGTGCATCCTCACGGGCTTTGTGCCCAAGAATGAGCCTAATTCCACCCATATGGTCATTCAAAATGACCCCGCGTGGATTCTCCTAATCCCTATATATTCCAATCCCTACATTTCTCGTTCAATTCTATCTCATCCAATATTTCTCTTAACTCGATCCCATCCAAGGCCCTTTGCTCCTTCTCGCACCTTCTAAGTGCTCGACCCATTAGGTTTCCTGTTATGTTGGTCACTTGAATCAACCATTTGATTCAAGCAAGTCAAGAGCAGATTCAACAACAAGAACACACTCTAATTAACCAAAATATCATGGCTCGACCGCAAACCTCTTCCATATGCAATATATCGTGTAATGTTATCCTTCACCCGCACTATACCCGACTTGTCTTCGTGAGCATGGACTGGTCTTATCCGCTCCCACTAGATGAACTAGCCCAAGCATATTTATCTTGTCTCCGAGATCCATTACTCACAAAGCATGCCACTGAAGACTCTTCTTCAAGGCATGATTACTCTGGCTAGAGATTTCAAGTAATGATCTCTACAAGATGGCCTAGGGAATACCTCAAGCTATACCCAATCATCACCCTACTAGTAATATATCTTAAGGCAACAAGGATCAAAGTCAAAGTATAGAATTAGTATCCAAGATACCATTTAGCACCTAAAGTCTAAGGATACTTGCTCCATTGCTATGATGAGAATATCATTGATGTTTGAATAGATAATCCATAAGATTGTCTCATAGGAGTCTCCAATGAACTTAGCTACTCTTAGCAAGTGATAGGTGTGAATCTGGTTAGCATTTATACTATGTTTTGCATGAGTTTAATGCAACTTTAATGCTAGATTCACACCAAAATCTCTTAAGAAAACTCTAATCCCTCATTTGCTTATGTTTTCTAGGTTTAGAAGAAAAACCAAGCAAAGTGATGGAAGAAATCAAGTAGATGAAGTTGTTGAATTGTCAGAAGGTGCAATGCCTCGATAGCGAAGTGTCTTCGTCACAACGGTTATTCGTCTCACTCAAGGAAGATAGCCACGATTAAAGACAGAGGACCACATTGAAGAAGTCACTGGTACGTAGCGACGAAATTGTTCGTTGTAACAAAGTATGTGTTCATTGCGACAAAGCAAAAGATGCAAAATGAAGATAGCCTTGGGTATGTCACAACGAAGCAAAGGTCATGAGAAGAAGACACGCAAAGTTTATAGAAATCGAAGAGACCTTCGGCCGTGTGAGACATGTCGACTGCTGGGAGCATAACTATTTCCATTTCCAGCCCATCATTGGCCCATTTTCCCATGCATATAAATACTATTTCTGTACTATGACGACCCGTCAACACATGCAATACTTGTGGGTATCACATATCTTGATACCACCATATCACATCCCATTCACTTGGATCCATTCATGCATATATATTTTAGAAAAATGTACAAATTTATCAAAACAATTCATAAGAGTTCAAGTTACAACTCTCTTATATACAAAATATTACATGTAAAATCTAGTTTTTTTATAAAATAGTATCTCAAAGTCTATGGGCCGGGCTTTTCTTCACACACGCTATGCCAATTGTGAAAACTCGTCATTCTGATGACATCCACGATCATTTTCAAAACAAATTTCATTTGTTTATAAACCAAAAGCTTTTTTGGATGATACATCATAATGATCATTTTATATTCAAAATCCATGCACCTGTGAGTAAAGTGGATTTTTGGTGTCTCACCGCGCCCACAAACCCGCACACTTTTACGCCTCACCACAAGGGACTATGCTCGAATTACAATCAAGTGTCCTTCACCCAAGGGGGGATCTATCCTTTCTTGCTGATACCCGGCACATATTTTCCGTTTCATGTAACCATGCGACTCTGTTGGACTTTGTCCCATTTACCGAGCCCCACCCAATCAACACTAAACGCAGTGTCGATTTACCAACCATACACTCACACCCAACTCAATGCGATATCCCCGTGCATATGCAATGCAAAAATGTCATTGCATGTTATCTCATGTTACATATATAATGAACACTACCTAGAACAATAAAAACCCGTACTTTATGCCGAGTACCATGGATAATTATATCGAAAGCATATAATTTACATTCATTCATGCTAATATATATAACACCAATATATCAACATATTTACAATACATTCAGTATGTTATAAAATTTCCAGCAATAACACACAAATTAACCATTCCCATTATACCCAGCCATACCGTTCCTCGAAATAATCTAGACTCCTGCCCGTAAATTTCACTTTTATTTTATTTATTTATTTATATTTAAAAAATTTCAAGACTGTCATTAATGGCTATAAATTCATCCATGAAGCTTCAAAGTCGCCCAAAACAAGCCCCAAAAATGACCCTAAAGTCCAAAATCTCGCCCATGGTCATCAACCACACCGACTCATTTACGGCTCTTCCTTAGATTAAGAGGAACCAAATGGGTAAGAGAAAAACCCTACCTCTTTTTGTTTTCGCACCCACTACAATTTCCGCCGAGTAGACCAACTTTAATTCTCGGACTAACAACTTCCGACCGTCGGAACACCGAGAATCGGAGCCCTTTTCCTTTCTTTCCCCTTTCTCCTCCACACACGGATTTTTCCATATCTTTTTTTTTTCCTCTCCTTTCTTTCCTTTCTTCCACCGAATTGTTTTTTTTTTTTTTTTTTTTTTTTTGATCCAACAAGAGGAAACTTCCTCACATTTTGACTCCATTTTCCATGGGCCATGTGTCACATGGACACATGCACTAGGTGGCAAATGCCATACCACACGGCTCTCATGCCATGTGCCCTCCTCTAAGCTTTCCAAGTGGCATCCACATGGTCATGCCATGTGGCACCACTCCATGTGTCATCCAACAATTGTGCCTCGAAATACATGAAATTCCTATTGTCTCAAAATCAAACGAAATTCGACTGGGTAGCTAGATTTCGTGAGATGATTCTAATGGTGAAGTCCGTTTCATCATCCAAGATCTAGAAAAATTTTAGGTTTTCAACCTATGCTACAACGGAAAATTACCGTTTTGCCATTTTTCATAAAAAATGCATTTTTCTCGGGTTTTACATGTAATAATGATTAGGGTTTGAAATTTGAGAAAGAACATCCTCTCCTAGGGTTTTTCTCTCTCTAGGTTTAGAAACTTAGGGTTTTTTATTTTCTTTAGTTTTTACTTTGTATTTGGAACTGATTTTGAAGATCCAACTGCTGGAGGATCTCTTACAACCTTAGAGCAAAGTTTGAGATGAATTTCATCTATCATTTGTTTTGTATTTCTAAACTTTACTCTCTCTCTCTCTCTTAATCTTTCATTGTTATGTTTATTCTAAACATAGTTTTGTTGGATTTATCAAGTTAATGAGAGTTGCTAAACTTTCTTCTAGGATCGATTGTCAGAGTTGATGTCAGGGTTTCGATGTGGGCCTGGGATTATTATGGTTTCTCTAATCAAGGTAAATGGGAAAGGAGTTTGAGACCTAGAGCTCAAAGGGTTTCCAAAGTGACAGTTAGAAGTATACCCTTAAGCCTTGAACTCGGACAAGTACAAGTATATTTTCACTAAACTAGCACTTCATGAATATAAATCATAAATGCATCAATGGAAACAATCAACCTTAGTATCTTTTTCTAGAGTTTTTCTTTAAAATCAACCCATTTACTTGTGAGCCTTTAAAAATCAATCTTAGTTTTGTTTTTTTTAGTTTAGTTTTATTTTTAGAAAATCAACATTTCAAATCACTCTTCCGCTCAAATAGTGAAATTATCGAGTAGCCGGGGTACTTAATCCCCCACTCAAACCATCCTTCCCAGTGGGTTCGATATTTTGGGTTTTAAATTGAAAGCTCTATATTACTTCAAGCATGATCCGTATACTCGAAGGATATTTAGTGCTTATAAAAAGGGCCTAACAAGTTTTTGGGTGTCTACTTTCATCATCACAATGATCACAATTTATGAGATCATCTGCTTGATCAAATCAAGGAGTACAACATGTGCTAGTCTGCCCGGATCAACAATGTCCAATCTTATTGATCTTATGACTATGGATAGTTTAGATACTACATAATTAAACATAATAGGAATCTCATTATCATGATCACAATCATGATTTCCTTTATTCTACGTGGATGTATCGCGACTTCACACTCGATTTAAGATCGTTATCAATTCATGTATTAAATGAACATCAAATAAATGAAGATGTGTTTATTATAAATGAATATAAGACGTACATAAGTGCTAAAGGTGATAGACTTTAGAGCACTTCTCTAACAACACAACACAACACAACCAAATATTTTTAAATCATTGTATCCTAGAACCTTATGATATAAGAGCAAAAATGGACATGAATTTGCCACAACTTTACTCAGCATGTAATTAATTAATTGAACACTAGTTTGGAGGGCATATGACCAAAATTTGAATGGAATATTTGCATGTGTCAATAAAGTGAGATCGGTATCAACAATGTCTTATTTTTCATTCTGAAATATTGTTTTGTTCATATGTGTAGAGACATGCAATTCGATGAATTATTCCAGTTTGTTTAAAATATGAATTTAATTTTTGATACTCACTTCCCCAATCTGAATAAAAAATTTTGATTTTACCATTAAATTGTCGAGTAATAAGAGCTTCAAACTCTTTAAACATTTGAAAAACTTGACTTTTGTGCTTTAGAAAATAAATCCAAGTAAAACGTGTGTATTCATCAACAAATAGCACAAAATAGGAAATATAAAATAGGGGATAGTACCCAAACATCCGAATGAATTATTTTAAAAGGTTGAGTACTAGTGTGCTCAATAGAGGCTAAAGGAAAATGGGTTAATTTTCCTAATTTGCAAGCATGACAAATTGAAAAAGATTTGAAAGAGCCTAAAGAAGATAAATTAATTTTATGGATAATAGAGGAGGTGATGTGGCCATGAGGATGTCCCAGTCATGCATGCCAGTCCGCAAAGGAAGAACATTCACCAAGCATCACATGCTTATTAGGATTTAGGAGATAGTACAAGCCATCTTTACTCGTTCCTTTCAAAAGGATTGCCTTGGTCTTCGGATCCTTAACCACAAAATGGGTTGGCCAAAATTCAAAAAAGCAAGAATTGTCAATGGTGAGCTTTTGGACTGATAAAAGAGATTTTGTCAAGTGAGGAACATGAAGAACATTGCAAAGTTTCAGAGAAGAATTTTGAAGAGAAGGATATAATGCATTACCTTTATTTCATATGCATTCCTCGTCTATCGCCAAACTTTTATTTGGATCCATACCTTTGCAATGGCTAATGTCATAGATAGTTATGAATTAAAGAGTCATATGGTGGGTGGTTTCAGATTCGATGTCCAACCAATGTTATGAATGAGGAGTCGACATTGATGATATGAAGTTTTCGGGAACCCGAAGCATGCTCATGTGCAGCATGGAAACACTCATGACATGCAATATGTGCTTGATTTCCAGAATTATATGGGCAACGGGAATGATACCTTCAACGACACCAATTAGTAGTATGATTATATAACCCTTATATTTGACAAACAACTTTTGAACGCTTGAATTCAGGAAAAGTGAGCAATGCTCATTGATGTGGGTCAGGAGGTGTCAGGTTGAATTGCTCCGAGAGGATAGATGGGTGTGAGCACTTCGCATGTTGCATAGAATTTCATGAGCCAACAATTGACTATGTAATTTCGGGAAGGTTACCGGTTCAGTTTTGAGAACGAGAGATGAAATGATTGGATGAAATTCACTTCCATTATTGCAATAAATGATCATTGAATTCAGTTGTTGAAATATCCCAACCAACCGTAGATAATTCAGCAACCAAGATTTTGGCTTTATGAAGATAAGTAGACACTGACATGTCATTCCTTTTGAGTTCTTGCAACTCAATGTGAAGTTTTAATTTTCGATTCTAAGATATGGATCCAAAGGCATTGGTTAAAGCTTGCCAAACATCATGCAGAGCTCAGGGTGCTAAATGATATAAGGAAAACCTCTTCGACGATGGATGATAACAACCAAAGTTAGTAAAATGGGTCTTTAAACCAAGCAAAGATATGTGGGATCGAATCGATCAGAGGGATTTTCGCGAGGGAATAGTAGAAGGTGGTGCTGAATTGGTTCCATCGATGAGGCCACCATATCGTGATAGTTTAGTAGAAGGAAATCAGGTTTTCAGCTAGAAAATTTTTTCGAGTCACTTGATAGTGAAGGAATGGTGTGTGGTCAGTAATCTAAGGGAAGCGGTAGTCAGTTGACCAAGGAACAAAAAATCGTTTTATCTGGCCGATATATTACCAATATATCGAATACTTCCACGCAGATAGATATGATTTTGCTAACCAAAAGTTAGTTGGGCAAAAAATCGGCTAAATATTGGAAATATCGTCGATATTTTGCCGAAATATCATAAAATGTCGATATTTTGACGAAATATTGAACGTATACGTCACGTGCGCGTGGGTGGAAAAATTCGAAAAAAAATCTCCAAAACATCAGCAATGAGGAGATGAAGGATACTCCGCCTGGGTGTCGAGGCTCTGTCCCCACTTGCAATAGTCTCGAACCTAGTTAAGAACTACATCCTTGTGGTGCTAGTCTCAAGGCCGGTTAGATCAATAAGGACACCCTTCGATGAGATTCCTAGAATTCAGATTGCCGTCATCCCTAATAATCTGTAAGAGTAGGTCGAAAATTAAAAATTAGGACTCTTTCAGTTCTTAGGTGGAAGGTAGTGACTTCTTCTCCCTTGAATGTAGGAGTTGGAACTCCACGGTGTTGTTGGTCATGAAGATGTTGTAGCATCTCCTCATCAAATCTGACGGTCGGCTAAAAAGTAGTAAAGACTTGTTGAAGGGGTGCAAGGACCACTCCATTGAACTTGAAGCACAGGCGAGAAGGTTAGATTGGTCTGTAGAAAAGAGAGATTTTTCTTACACCTTTCACTTAGACTAAATGTTTTCAGTGGTGCCCTTGAATTACTGACTTATGGCCGATTCTCGACTTACTGAGAGAAGGGCCAAGGGAGGTCAAGCAGGTCACTATCTCTAATGTTGCTCTTAAGATCCAAGATTAAAGATGGGTATCCTAAGACCATCTTGGTGGCATCATTTCGGCATTTCTCGAATGTATTGAACACCATCTGGCGAGGTGTTCATCTTAAACGGGTTGAGGGACATCGAGTTGGAGGCTTGACTTGAGGCTTAGCATCTATAGGAAATGCTAAACCCTTCCTCAACTCCCACACAATTTTCTTTCTCCCTTTTTTTTTAAAGGATAGAGAGTGATAGGAACACATAAACCCAGGGATCCAAGGGTCTCAAAATGTGCTACATCCGAGCGCTCACCAGTGGAGATGGATATACGGGTTACACATTTCTTGTTGAACCATGACACCAAGTCCTATACTCTGTTTCTTGTGAACTAAACTAATTCTTCTTGCATTGCACTTGCCTAGTATTCATCACCTAAAGCCTCTTTGATGTTCCTTGGCTTTATTTTTGAGGTGTAGCAACATATGTGCCAATCATCTACCTATAGTTGATTTGGAAGTCCCTCACGTCTGAACATGGCTGAGATCTCCCAATGATGTTAAAGCAGGTGATTCTTTTGTACTCTCTTGAAGACCACGAGCCTAGCTGTTAAAGTTATTCACTTGAATTTAGTCGTCGGATGTTGATTTGTTCTTACTTAATTTGAACACCCTTTAGAGTTGAGGCACTTTACGCCCTTGATCTAGGATTCGAACATCTTTAGGAACGTTGAAAGCTTTACCTCTTTCTAAGTTGAATTTGTTAGGGGTAGGAATGATTGGAGAGTCTTCTGACCTAAAGCAATTGGACCAAGGTAGGTGATCATCAACTTTTACATTGATTGACTCAATGACCGCCATGATTCGTTTGTTGTAGACCTTATATGTGTGTGGCCCCCATTTGAAATTAACCCAAATAATCCTTCATCATTCTTAGCATCGGACTCCTCTTTGTTCCCTATCATTCAAAATGTAAAAAGGACTATAGATTCATGATATTTCGATTTGGTTTCTTACCTTTCAATCATAAGGAGTCATTTCAGTTTGAGCCATGGTAACCATATTCGGGATATAGCATCATGTTCTTTGCCTCACCACTTTAGAATTTGATTGGAGCATTCATAGCCTTCAACATGACCTAACCATCTCTTGGAGAGTTTCGTTCTTCCTTTCCCAGCGCCCCATTTTGTTGTGGATTATGCATTGAAAACTCGTGTTCTATGTATTCATGCGAAAATTTTTTGGTGTGGGTTCTCGAACTCCTTCCATGATCACTCCTTATTATAGTGACATGACTAGTCCCCATGATTGTGTTCCTTGGCAAGTTTTAGCCCTTTTGGTTGTTCTTCAAATGTTTATGATTTGTCCTTTAGAAAGTTCATCCCATGATGCGGAGAAGTCTCCAGCACACATAGATGTAGCTTTTCTGGCAATGATTTCCACATAGGTCCCGTCAGTCCGTGTGGAGGCGGTTTGACACTCTAGTCATAGGGGAAAGTTAGGACTCTTTACTAGAGATGATCTAGTTTGTTTCCACTGCTAACATCAAGTGCACATCCTTTCATTTGTTCTTCCAAATTAGAGTTCCTCGAGACGGCTTTTGTGTTGATGGTGTCCTTGTGGCTTATATGTCCTAACCTTTGGTGCTAGAGACAATGATCATTCTGCATGCACTATGTTCAGATAGGTGTTAGGATGGACCAATAGATAGCAGTTGTTAGATGACCTACTCCCTTCCATGATATGATACTGGTTCTAATCACGGACAATGCACCTATCTTTTATAAATTTTACAAAAAGATCTTAGTCGCATAGTTGGCTAATGCTGATTAGGTTGGCTTTAAGTCTTTCAACAAGCAGAACATCTCTCTGTTTGGGCATTCGGCTGTTCAAAATAGTCTGATCCCCCAGCTCACGTCCTTTGGCATACGTCTCAAAAATTCATCAGTCTGGAAATTTGGATTGTTGAAAGGTTAGTCGAAACACTTCTTATCAGTCATGTGTCAAGAGCTTCCATTATCAAAATACCATCTTTGTTCAACTTCTTCATTTAATGAGGTGAACACCACAAAGCTTGTTCATTTCCTTTTTCAACCCACTTTTGTTGGAGTCTTGGTTTATTTTCCTTCAATCTCTTCTTTTGATAAGCTTTATAGTGCCTGCAGTGATGCCGAATGTACCTCATCTTCCTGTAGTAGTAGCATCGTATGCGGTTGGTCTCCTCTTGTTCAAATTGGATGGGCCAATCTCAGGGTTAGTTAGGACTTAGTCCAAACAGCATTCCTGGAACAAAAGGGTTTGGCTTGTTCACCTGTCCATACAACAACTTCACTCCCGAATGGTCCATTCTCGTTTCCAAGACCTTCCGTCCTTCACGGGATGGTTCTGGTCGACATTCACTCTTACTATTTGAGTTGTCAGTTCAGTTGTGTAGTCTTGTTCTGTAATTCCCTTTTGAGAATAACCCTATAACCTCTTTTTTTTTTTCTTTAGAGCCCCTTTGTTTTTACCAGGTTGCAAGTGTTAAGACCAAAGAACATATACAAATTTATGACGTTATTACCAAGGACTATTATCTAATCTGACATGACGTCAAAAACTTGTAAGGGCGAATGATGTATATGTGTGAAAATATGGCGAGAGTGAATGTGGTAAATACTCAAGCGGGTTGAAACAAAGTAAGTATACTCAAAAATTGAGAGTAGAAAGAAATGTACAACACTCGACCCCTTTTCGCAAGTGCCGCGGGTCATACAAGTAATAAAAGTGGACTCTAGGGTCGGATATCATTTCCAGAAGTTGGAGGTTCTCTATTGATTTGATCACCAGAATTACAAGGGCTCTTCACTATTATGGCTGACCAAGTAGGATGTGAATAAAAATCAATTAAGTTCAAACAAAAACTGATTTAAAACTAATCCACAAAATCTACCAAATAAACAACTACCCAATTCCTAAAAGATATAGAAGAGAGTCGCTGGGGATAGGGATAGTATTTACAAAACCGGTTGCATTTCCTTGAAAACTGTTATGCGGATTGAATGCTAGATTTATCTGAAGCAATGTCGATATAAGCTTGGATTTCTCCATACACCCATGCATTTCACTGAACAGAGATCCATATTCACTTTTAGGGACAAGTAGATTACAAAATGCTTCTTGTAAGAATTGTGTCTTTAAGATTTGATTGTTTTTCTTTTTCAATACTTCCTGACCATTTTCTCTGAATTTGAAGAATTCTTGCCCTCATAGACGAGGAAAATGCAAGCCTTCTCCAATGGTGGCCAGCTCTGATCAACTGAAAATCTGGCAAAATTTTTCTATCTCACTTGATTAGATCTTTCTTGCTCACGGGATCGAATCCTTTCATCGAACTAAAGGTAGCCGCCTCAGTCAAATAAATTAGGTACGTCATCCTAGTGATACTCCACCGTAGGTAAAGTGGTGATCTATCAAAAGTAATTCCTCAAGAAATCATTAGTTCCAAGATACGTCTAACATGCCACTAAGTTACCGCTCTTTACTCTCAGAATCTCCATCTCGAAATTGTCACTCGGAGGGGCCTCACAGGAAATCGGAGCAAAGATACGACTCTTTTGGGTATAAAGCTACTAATATTCGAACAATTCATTATATGAACAATACCAATTATATATAATTCTGATATTCAAACCACAAATAACTTATTGCAAATACGAATGTTCAACAATTAACCCCAACCTAGGGTGTTTGTGTTCCTTCTTTGGATTCCAGTCATCACTAATCAAACTGAAAAAAGTAAGAAAATGAAAGAAAGAAAATCAAGAAGGAAGAGAAAACCGAGATTTGAGGCTTCGATCTTACAGCCTCAACGATAAATGATGAATATCTAAAATCTGACAGAAATCTCTTCAACTCTGAAATAAAAACATACAAAACTACTCTAAGATACATTAAAAATAAAAATCTATGACAAAAACTAAGAAAATGGGCGGTTTAGAGAGAAAACCCATGAGAGAGAAAATCCAGATTTTAGCTTCAATCTGTCTGAACCTTAGTGAAATCTGAATCTCATTAATACGACAGAAAAATCTTGATAAAAACAAAAATACGCTCTAAAGCGCTCTGAAATGCAAAACAAATCAAAATCTGAAAAAGCGGAAAAA
The DNA here is from genome assembly GCA_016808115.1 of Tetrastigma voinierianum. Lineage (NCBI taxonomy): Eukaryota > Viridiplantae > Streptophyta > Magnoliopsida > Vitales > Vitaceae > Tetrastigma > Tetrastigma voinierianum. The sequence continues at coordinate 203,397 of JAEQBH010003463.1, read as the reverse complement.
TGGGCGTGCAGAAGGAAAACCATGAGAGAGGCTCTCAATCTTCCAGCTTGCCTCTTTACCTAAAAAGCAGTATATATGGTCCTAGGGTGAAATGGGCTTGAAGTGGGTTAATCAATTTTTCGGCCCCTTTTTAGGTTTCTGCAGCGTTTACGAGTCGTGACACGAGGTTTTGCAATCATTGACACCATTTCCTGTCGCGACATACTCTGCGACATACTCTCCTGGTCGCGACATACTTTGCAACATACTCTCCTACAGTCAGCGTTATACTTCTTTGAATTAGCGACATACTTTCTGTGACTAAACTGTTTTCTTCTCGACTTCGGGCCATAACTTCTTCGTTTAACTTCCGGATTTGAGAGGCGTGTGGTGCTGTTGTCTTTTGAATGTAGAATCTCTGACCATGAGGGAATTTGAACCGACTGATGTTCCAGATGGTACAGAAAATTAATCTTCCCCAGTGAATTACTTGCTTCAATGAGACTCTCTGGTTTGACTCTTCTTTTTGAAATATAATAAGAACAACTAGTCGCACCTAAGCTCAATAATCCTACAAAACCAAGAGTTTAGAGAGAAATTTTTATGAGTTTTATGATATGGATATTAAATGCACAGAAATAGCATGTGAAATGAACTCAAAGGCATAGATGGTTTTGCACTCATCGATAAATTTTGGGCTTGAATAGTTTTATTAAGTTTTATTGCATAAATCACATTTTTCATACTGGCATTTTTATAGGGTTGTGCTAGATCTTCATAAGAGATTTGTCACCTTCCTAACCTCATCACTATTTACCAGGGAATGTTGGCGTCATCTGAAGTAGAATATGGATACATGTAACACCAAGAAATCTATGCCCTAGTTTCGGACTTGTTTAAAGTTATGTTAAAATCTAAATGGAATTTTTGGAAATAAAATGATAGAACGAAATTAATAGAGGCAAAAGGTTAAATATGTAATTTACCACTTGAGGACCTAACAGTGGGTCATATTGAGGAAAAGGAACACAAGGGTAAAGTGGTCTTTTACCTTGTGACATATAAAGGCATAAAACAATAAGTTATACAAATATGAAGTAGAGAAAAATATGGAATAGAAAATGAAGAGAGATAAAGGCTAAATAGCAAAAATGAAAAAGAGTTTAAAAATGCCAAAGGCCAAACATAGCCTTAACAAGTTGGATGAAAATGGTCTCTCATTTTGGGGGCTAACGTGAATGAAGAGAGGAGAGGGGAGAAGGAAAGAAGAGGAGGAAGAGGAAAGAGAAAGAATGAAGAGGAAGGAAGAGAAGAAGAGAAGGGAGTTCAGAAAGATTCAAGGTATGGGACTTTGTATAGATTTGTATGGATACATGTTTGTGGGTTGTGGGTTGAAAAGTAAACCTAACCACTAAAAAAAATGAATTCTTGCAATGAATCTTCACAAATCCCTTTGATCTCTCTAGGGTTTTGTTAGAATTTCATCATAACCTTAGATTTCTTGAGAATTTGGGTTGGTAAAACCCGTATGGAACACAAAGATGAGCATGGAGATCCTCCCTTTGAGGGTTGGATTCATGGTTAAATGACAAAGTAATTGAGTTAGGGTTTTAGAACAAAGCCTAACTAATCCTTGTGTTTTTGGGTTGTGTACATGGGTTATGACCATATTAGAATGGTTTTGGGAGAATTCATGGAAAAGTTTTGAAGAAAGATATGTAATGAAGATGAATTAAGTAAAATTGAGATTATAGATGAATTTGAGTGGTTTTGACTTGTTTGATAGATTATTGGGTTGATTTGGGTAACAACATATGGAAAAATGGGAGAAAACACACATTACGGGCATTTTTGGGGACTGTCTGGGTCTGACCCTCAGGAGACCGAACTTTTGTCTTGGAATACCGAGTGCGAGCAGACAGACACATACCTTTCTATTTTGATCGGTGTTCGTATTTTTAGTCATAACTTGCTCATTTCTTATCCGATTTGAGTGATTCAAGTGGATAATTAAAATAGACTTCAAGGAAAACCAAACATACAGAAATAGGCATCTTCAAATTCTGATTCTAGGTGGCCCAAAAATTCACTCAAAGTAGGGCTATGTGCAAGCCAATTCTGCATCGGTTAATAATCATAAGTAGTCGATTGTTTAGGACATAACTCCGGGTTCGATTAGCTCCGATTTGGGTGATTCCATTTGAAGAAGAACCCTTAGCACCTTAGCTTCAAAGCAGTACAAAATATCAGTGTCAAATGTAAAGTTAAGATCCCCAAAAATGACAAAAGGCAGATTGTTTCTTTATTCTTCAACTGCGAGTCTTTGCCAGTTGCTGATTTTTAATCACGACACAACTTGCATAACTCCGCCAGGTGGGACTCCATTATGGTTATTCTTGGACTCTATGGAAAGATAATTGAGTCTAGAATCTAACCATATTCTATTTAATGGCATTTGGTGCCTAAATGGTCAGAAAATTTAATTGTTGTACCAAGAGTGTACTGTCCTTAGTTAAATTGAATGGAATACATGGTAGAAAGGATGTAGATATGAACAAGAAATGCAATATGTATAGATGTGTTCATGAAACATGAATGTGATATGGAAAAATGAAAACGAACTGAAACATGAATATGAGCATGAAAGGCAATAAGCCATGAACACATAAGGTGGTTAAATTATATATGATTATTATCATATATAACTAGAAAAAGGATAACAAATGATAGGAAATACGTAAATGATAAGAAGACAGAATGTGATTATGATCAGTTATGAGTTTTATTTTTGAAATATATATATATATATATATATATATATATATATGTGTATATATATATATATATATATATATATATATATATATATATATATATATATATATATATATATATATATATATATATATATATATATATATATATATTGATTTAATTATTATTGTCGAAATGCTTGTCATACATAAAATGATATGAAGGCAGGGAATAAGTTATGATCGATTATAGGTTTTATTTGTGAAATATACATATGTATATGCATGTATCGATTTGAATTATTGTTATTCGAAATGTTTGTCACACATATGCATGTGTGTATGTATTTGAACTATAAGCGAAATTACTGCATAAAAGTAAATTGATTTGAAATGTATCATTGAATGGCCAGGCATAATGGGATTCACCAAGCCCAGTCGTCATGAAGGTAATCGTAAAATATTAAATGTGAAAATCCGCATTTTTTATTGAATGACCAACATGGCGGGTTCATAGCTGGTCGTCATGAGAGGTGGCTTTTCCGTAATTGCTAAATGTGAGATCACATTGCTATTGAATGACAAACAGGACAGGATTCCCCAAGTGAATCTATCGTGAATGTTAACTTCTATAGCCATATGTGAAATGGTGATATTGAATGCGAAATCACATTGCTACTGAATGACAAACAGGACAGGATTCCCCAAGTGAATATGTTGTAGATATGACTTCTATAATACATATACTGAGATGGTAATATTGAATCTGAAAATCACATTGCTCTTGGATAATAAGCAGACGAAGGATTCCCAGTGGTGTGTCTTGAATGTTAGCTTCTATAGCCATATGTGAGATGGTGATATTGAATCTCGAAATCACATTTGCTATTGAATGACAAACGGACGGGGATTCCCAAGTGAATGCATGGAGTGAATGTCGACTTCTATATGCGCCATGTGAGATGGTAATAATTGAATGCGAAATCACATTGCTCACTGAATGACAAACGAGTGAGATTCCCAGTGAATGTCGTGAATGTCAGACTCTATAACCATATGTGAGATGGTAATAATTGAATGCAAATCACATTTGCTCTTGAATGACAAACGGGACGGGGATTGAGTGAATCTGTCGTGAATGTCGTTCTATAATAAATGTGAGGAAATCAAGCCAGAAAAGTGAAAATGACATTAAATTGTATTTGTTTAAGTATCTTTACATTACACGAGACATAGCAAAGGCATTATTTTGTAAATGCATTTTGTTAAATGTAGAATGTTGGGTCTTTTAGATTTGTAAATGTTTATGGGATTTACCCGAAATGAAGTGCTTTAGCGTAATTAAAAGTAAATGGGAATAACACAAAGCAAAATGTTTTGGAAGATAATTGAAAATGTAGGAGTAAACCGGGCTCCAGCTTGAATCCATGGCAGGTCAGTCGAGTTAAATTCGCGACACTTTAGCTCTAAATTTAATAAAAACCAAACAAAATGTTTTGATTGAAAATGGAATGGCAAGACTCTGGCCCAGATCCATGGCCAGAATTAGTCGGGGATTAGATCGCGACACTTTTGAAAATGAAAATTCAATAAAACGATAACTAAAAGAATTAAGCGGGCATCCCGGATCATGAAATGTAATTACTAAAGGATTTGATTAATGGCTTCCGGCCGTGATAATGATGAGTCTAATATGTATAAATTATCAGTCTGAATTGACCTGTATGTATTTGATATATGACTTGATACATTCGACTTGCCATTGTATATATATAAGTTTGTTTGAATATGATACGTCTGTCGTATGTAGAAAGATATGAGAGTTACAACCTATAAAGAGACATGACCACGAGGGAAGTATCTGAACAAGATAATGATATGGAATACGAAAGGGATAAAATCTCCATGTATAATATGATATGAGTTAGAAGTCACATAAAGAATGAAGCCGTTATCATAAGAAAATGCAATGTAAAGTTGGCGATTATTGTTATTAGTTGTTCTTGTCTATATGTTCCCACTAAGCTTAAAAACGCCCGCGGATTATTCAATCAGGTGTGGAGTCTTTTGAGGAGATAAAGAAGGACAGAGGACATTCCACACCCGGCTTGATCTGGGCCGTCTGGAGATAGGTGCTCACCGGCCACAGGTTTAGCGATCTCGATGTTTGTATTAGATATGTACATGTATAGAAATATTTGTATAAGTAAATGAGACTTAGCATATGTGTATAGATTTTAATTGATACCACTCCGGTGGTAGTTCCTTTGTATATGTAAATGATTTTTGGTTATTACAAAAATTGTTTGTATACCCACAGGTATAAGTGATTAGTACCCGAAAGTCTTATTTTGAGTCTATCGAGATAGGTTTTGAGAGTCTTTTCGCGTCTTAATCATATCAATTAAACCAATTGGCGTGTGTGCAGTCCTTAGTACCATTGATGCCATTTGAGTTTTGTTTTGGTGATTTTGCGAGGTTTTGAATACCTCAGCCATTTTAGTTCAAGTCGTGTTAAGATATATATACGAATCTTGAGGAATCACGGTGTTTTCAACCATCGAAAATGAAGGAGTGTAGTAGATATGAAGGGAAAGTGGGATACGTGTAAAAGGAGGATGCGAGTAAGCGTGCAGTGAAGCAGGAGCAATCGGGGAATTTATAACTATGATTGCAAAATTTATTTGGGATTCTTGAAATTTAGCGTCTAGCGAAATTGGGAAATTTCGTAGGCTAACAGTATTCGTGGCGGGAAATTTCTTGTGCCTAAGCGAGAAATTAACCAATTTAGCTATCTCTGATAATTTAAGCTAGCTGAAATTTCGCTAACTAAGCTGAATTCTTTGTTGATAGTGAAATTTCTCCAATTTGGTATCTCTTATCAATTTAAGCTAGTGCGAAATTTAAGCTGAACTAAGCGAAATTTTAGCTGTGCTAGCGAAATCCCCATGCACTCTTCGAAATTCTTTTTGTGGATTTTTTGTATATTTGATCCTAAAAGCGACCACGTTTTGATGTATTATAATTTTAACCCTTATGTTACCTCATATTTTGGGTATTTTGGTAGTTTCACACTTTGGGTTGTACTATATAAACCAGCAGACTTGTAACCACTAGCGACTTTTAGGCTTTTCATTTTTATAAAGAGTTTCCTTGACTTTCATTTAAGTTTCATTTTGCTCTCTTCTCTCTCTCTTCTTTTTCGTTTTAAAGAACTGCAAACACCTTGCTCTTGAGGATAACTGGCTGAGATCTTTATTAGCCTCCATGCTTTTGAAGGGCGGTGGCTAGCTTGGTTTTGGGGTTGTTGCGGGTTGTCCTCATGCTTTAAATGAATCACGAATTGCTACATTTATGGTTCCATACCTTCCAAACTAGGGTTTAATGCCATTTAATATTGTTCCTTTGGTCAATACTTGCCATGCTTTAGGGTTCAGTACATGCTTAATGCTAGATGCACTGATATCCTTTAGATGCCATTTACGAGCCACTAAAATGAGGTTAAATGCTAGGGTTTTGGCTGAATGGGACTTTGAATGTAGTACTTAGTTTGACTCAAATAAGGAGTGAGGTTCTAGGAGTTGGGTTTATAGTTAAACAAAGATCAGATTTGGCTTTGACTATAGGTCATTTGCCACTAATGCGAGAAATGCGAGGCACCTTAATACCCCATGTTATGTCGAGCTAGTGACCCAGAGCCTTCAAAGTTACCATTTCTACAATTCACTTTAAGCCATTACAGTTAACCAGTGACCAACAAACTCCACTTGTTTTCAAATAAATCTAAAATCGAACAAAAAGCCTCACCATTTTCCAAGCAACGTGCAAGTCATTCATAGGATGAAAACCCATCAGAGTGTTCGATCACTGAAATGCTATATTTGCATTAGCTTGACTACGGCGATAGGAGGAACTAAGGATACAAATATTGTTGATTACGAATCACCCTAAATTGTACGAATCAAATGGCACCGTTCGCGGATGGTGTAAACTACGTATGATGAGTTGGGAAGTGTACTTGTAATCCTCATTACAAGTGTAGGTTACTGCTGAGCCTTTTGAATTACGATCCTTGTGCTTCCTGCGGGGTTTCCTTTGCTTTGTAGTTCTTTGCCTTTGTTTTTGTTTCTTCTGAGTCGGTTTTATTTTAACTACGGTGACCTTTTGTGATTGCTTGTGTTCTTTGTTTTGTGTAATTTTGTGTAACAGGTGTGTATGCACCAGTGGGATAGAGACAATTTAGGTAGACTGCAAAGAATCAGTACACTAGTTGAACAAAGTTGTGAAGTCAGTGTACACAGTGAAAATATGGATCCTCTACCTGAGGAACATCAAGTCGACGAGGAACTTGATGAATCAAGCATCTGGTCGATGAGGAACAAGCCACCCTCCTGAGTTAGTGCCTCTGCATCATACCTCATGTTGAGGAAGTAGCAGTGAGACCCTACCTAGTGCCCCTGCTTCTCACTTTTCATGGTATGGAGAATGAAAATCCATATTCACACATAAGGGATTTTGAGGAGGTATGCACCACCTTTAAGGAGGGTATAACTGACATGGATTTGCTCAAGTTGAAAGCATTTCCGCTAACACTGAAAGACAAGCCAAAATTTGGCTCAATTCACTGAGGCCGAGAACGATTAGAAGTTAGGCAGATCTTCAAGCTGAATTTTTGAAGAAATTCTTCAGTGCAACTAAGACCAACAGTTTGAAGAGGCAGATCTACACTTTCTCAACCTATGACAATGAGAAATTCTACCAATGTTGGGAGAGATTCATGGAGACCATCAGTGCTTGTCCACATCATGGTTTCGACACCTGGATGTTAGTGAATCATTTCTATAATGGTATATCCCCTGCCATGAAGCAGCTGCTAGAAACCATCTGTGGAGGTGATTTTCTGAGCAAAAATCCAGATGAGGCCATGGATTTCTTGAGTTATGTGGCTGAAACTTCCAAGGGTTGGGATAGGCAGGCAGGAGAGGTGGAGAAAGTAAATTTTCGGCACACCAAGGGGAGGATTTTACACACTTTCGAGAGGACATGGAAGTAAGCAAAAATCTAGGCCCTAGCTAGAAGGTGGAGGGAGTTAGAAGGAAGAGGCTCCATGAGATTACGGGGCAATGATGCTCTTGCAGACTGACCTATTCACCGAGTTGTCAACCAGCTACTTGATCGGGAGAACATCATCCAACTGCCCCATCAGTGAAGGATTTGATGTCAGAATATGCAAATGTTGTAGGTCAATACAAGCCACAACCTAATGCCCCATATGGTAATACCTACAATTCCAATTGGAAAAATCACCTAACTTTATCTTTGAAACTGTGCCACGCTGTAATGCTTTGAGGTGCCAAACAACAGTTTGGTTCCTCATCTCAACCACAGCCACCATCATCCACTTCTCTAGTTGAACAAGCGATATTGAATTTGAGCAAGGTGGTGGGCAACTTTGTGGAAGAACAAAAGGGATCAATGCACAATTGGCACAAAGTTGATGCGTAAGAGCACCTTTGACGAGAATAGATGAGGCAGAGAGCAATCTTAATCGGAAAATAGACAACTTACGTGTTCAATCACAAAGATCAACAATATTCTGGAGGTACAGGAGAGAGGAAGGTTCCCTTCCCAAACATTGCCAAATCCAAAAGGAGTGCATGAGGTAGGTTCATCTAGCAATTCAAGAATGGATGAGGTCAAGGCTATAATCACCCTTAGGAGTGGAAAAGGAGTTGATCGACGATACCCCGAAGCCGGTTGAGGAAACCAAAGGAGAAAGTGGGCAGGCACATTTTCCTGAAGGAAGACTCAATGAAACATTGCATGCCACCTCCATTTCCCGAGGTACTAAGAAGCGAAGAAGGCATCCCGAGGCAGGCATCTAGAAGTCACAAGAAGCGGGTAAGTGAACTATACCCCCCTTTTGGACATCATCAAACAAGTTCCTGCCCATGCAAAGTTTTTGAAGGATCTTTGTACAATCAAAGAGGGGTTGGGCATTGAGAAGAAGGCATTTTTAACTGAGCAAGTCAGTGCCATAATCCAGAGCAAGAACCCAGTCAAATACAAGGATCCAGGGTCCCCCACAATATCAGTCAACATTGGTGGAACTTGCATAGACAAGCAACTACTAGATTTAGGGCGAGTGTAAACCCTCTTGCCATACTACATGTAGCGATTAGGTTTGGGAGGAAAGCAAACCTACATCACTCTATCATTGGCCGGTGATCGGTAAAGATTCAGGAATGGTTGAGATGTGTTGGTGAAGGTGAGCAAATTCTACTACCCGGTAGACTTTGTAGTGTGACAGAGCCATTAGCAAATGGGCTATTAGTGTGCGAATTATCACAGAGGAAGACCATTTATGGCCCACTGCTAATGCAATCATCAATTGCCGAAATGGGGTAATGCAACTCACATTTGGCAACATGACATTGGAGCTGAATATTTTTCATTTGAGTCTGAAGCCTGGAAATCATTGGAAAGTGAAAGGAAGAGCAATGAAGTCTGCTCCCTTGATCGAGTTCGGGAAAATAGCTTGTCCATAGTTGCAAGAAATAGCCAATCAAGGTGAAGAAGTTGTTTGGGAATTGCCATCAGTAGCCACTATAGAGAATTTGGTCAGCCCAAATTCAACCAGTGAGAATCAAATCAACAATGAGGAATCAAGCATCAGGCATCGTACGAGACCCTTTGCTTTGGGGTTGAGAGTCCTCCTCCTTGACCCTCCATGAGTAATTCAGTGAAATTGGGCTGGTTTGGTATCTACTGAAACCAAATTGCAGCTCAATAGTTTTTGGTTTTTATTTTTATTTGGTCAATTTCCATTTTTCTTGGCTATTTTTAGTAGTTTCCCGATTTAGCAGTTTTCCTTTTTAAGTAGATTAAGTTAAGTATTATTATTATTATTTTATTTTATTTTTATTTTAGGTTTTTATTAGAAATAATATTTAATTTTGTTTTCTTTTTGTGTTGTTTTATTTGGCCTAAATAAATGATTTTTAATTGCGGGTGAAGCCCAGTTATGGGTTTGAATTCGCTAAAATAAGCGAAATGGTGACTCTGTTGCCCTCGGCTTTATAAAAGGAGGGGAGAAGGGAGGCTTTTGAATTCACATCATCCCACCGGAGCCGCCGTGTTCGTGAGCCTGGTTTTACTTGATCAAATTTTGAGCCTCCGAGTTCTTGCCCACGGGTGCCATGCACACACCGGTGCCTGACCTCGGTGAGGCCGCTGCGCCACCACATCGTGCTGAGCCACCGCTGCCTAGAATTTTGCCAGCCACCACTGCACTTGCAGCGTGGCCAAGACCCCAATCGGTGCCGCCCCAACTGCGGTGTGCCTCGATCATCGCCGAGCCGGTTCGGCCGTACGGTACTGGCCCGGCCCTAGCTGCGCGCTAGCCTGTGCCACATCAGGTGCCACTCCGGTCCAGTGCTAGTCATTCCCACAGTCGTCAGCGCCACGATCCACCGCACAGTCGGCCGAGCCTTGCCCTATCGGCTTTTCCCGCTCTGGCCATGGTCGCACGGATGTGGGTCCGCACGAGGAGCCTCGGGTGAGTTCGGCCTCCCCGAGAAGGAGGAAGCGGGCCCGGCTCAACTCCAATCCCGAGCCGATCCTGAGGCCTCGAGGGTTCGGAAAGATACAGAACCACGGATGGGGCCGGGCCAGCCGCTGGTGCCTGAAGTCCGGGGAGGCAGGCCCTCAAGCGAACCCATACTTAGGGCCAGAAGTCATCATCCGGGCCTTAGCCATCCACGGTCCCCTCGTGACAACCTCATCGCCTCGATTATCGCTGCCTCGAGGATCAGGCCACCCCCGATCGTTGGGCATCTGTCCAGAGATGTCGGGGACCCACACGCGAGGGATTTTCATGGGAGTCGTATTATGACATTCCGTGACGGTGACCCGGTCCGGGGATTCTATGAAATTTGTCGAGCACATTACTCATTCTTTTGCGTTCATGGCCTTGGCAGTTCTAATACACCCCGGGTGGTTCTCTGATTCCGTTCTATGACTCCGGGAGCGGCGTCAAAGTCATTTGGAGCTCCGATTTGATGTCGATGTCGTCAGGAGTTCAGGCGGCGGGACATATCGTGGGCTGCCACCAAGGCGGGCCAATTGAGGTTATCGAGTTGGCCTCACAGGCACACGAGAGAGATGGTCGCGGTCTTGCTCGAGACACGGCTCTTTGGACCATATTGTCCGGGAGCGGCTCAGCCCCATATGCTTCTTATTGGTCATCGTCCGGGACTGGCCTCTTCAGCTCTGACCTTCCGTCCGTAGGGGGGCCATCCTCGAGGCTGTCTGGGATCTCGGAGGGTTACAGTTCGGTCCCTGCGAGTTAGTGATGACCCGCCTTGCCTACATTTGAATAAGGTCCACCGAAGGGCAGCTCGACGGAGAGTCCTGCCTTTATTGATGCTTCGAAGAGTGATGGGCGGGTCTGGAGCACTTGGGCTTTCGGAGGGCCGGATTAGGCGGAGGATCGGATGCCTGGATCTGACTTTGGAGTGAGCTATGGTGATGCTATTTCTTTTCTCCTCGGCGGGACCGGGAGGGTGCCAGGACGAGGGAGGCGGAGGGACTCCGCGAGGAGGAGAGATGTTCATGTACGAGGTGGAGTTGGAGGAATCCGGTGCGGATATATCTCCCTCCATCTGCCTCCTCCACCTTGGCCCACGGCCTCTTGACACTCCGGCCCATCATATACGGCCACGGCACTCTCGGATACGTTCGTATCAATACCGGGGGGCTAGCGGGTGTTATGGATCTTTATACGTTCGTTAGCCTCTACGAGGCGTCGATGGATCGAGAAGATTGACTCGGCCAAGAGACCACTGGGCGTGTCATACCATGCTCCTGCAGATCATGAGTCACCTCGGTCTCCCACATGTTCCTGACCATAGAGATGAGCGGCGGCGGCGTGGCCTCCTTAGACATCTTTGTACGGCCCCGACGTCGGATCCACCACCACCACGAGGATTGAGGTGGTCACCTCCTGTCTCTAACTTTCCTATCCCTATTATATGTCTATGCTCTTACAGGGAGGAAAAGTTAGAGGTAGGAGTGTCTTCTGTTATGTTTTTGTATAGTTTTCAGCTTTATCAACTGCCTACTAATTTTGTTTAGGAGTTATGTATTAGCCAATAGTAGGCAGTGATATTTTTGTATGCTTAGCTATATTCACTATTTACAGTTTACTATACTTGTGCAAAGTACTTTTGTGTCTTTATTTTGTGTATCTACTTTTTCTTTCAATTGGACAATTGGATTGCTTTTAATTGAACAATTGAATTGCCTTTAATTGGAGAATTGAAACCTTATTGTTACCTTAATGCTAGGACAATTCCATGCATGATTCAGTTTTTAGTCCATTGAAGTTTTAGCATATTCAACCTTGAACATTCCCCCTTGAGCTAATTCTGTTGCACACCAGTTGTACCAATAGGTTGTGAAGTATGTACCTCTTTTCACCTTACCGTAGGCCTTGGAGCATGTTAACGACTTATAATGAGTTAGTGTTACCCTTATATGAAGAGCCGATGTAGTCTTCCAAAAAGGAAAAGAAAAAGCAAAAAGAAAAAGAAAAGAGGAAAAAGAAGAATGAAACCCGTGACGCTTTGCCTTGAAACCCGAACACGGTCCGAGGGGTATATGGCGAAGCCTTTAAAGCCCGGTGCCCTAAGCCTTAATTGGTTGGGAGTCATCGACTTAGTTTTCGTTACACGGGTGAATGGGTAGAGTTTAACGTGTTGTAGGTGCTTAATTCTCGAGAAATCGTGGTCAGGGGTGAAGCCTGCGAGTTTGTGGTCAAGTGATCCTTTGGCTTACGCCTCTAAACCTTAATCGTCAGAGTCATCTGCGGACCCCCGTTACACGGACTTTGGTGAAGTCGAGTTTTTAGCATTACACCCTACAATGTAGTCAAATAAAGAAATAAGTGTGTAACTAATCCTATTTAGGTTGCTCAACAGCTTAAGGCTACGCCAAGCAAATAGGCGGAATAGTTGCACTTTATCAAGTCTAACTGCTACATTAGGGAACAATTAGATTTCGTGGAAATTCATGTTGACATTCTCGAACCGATGTCAGTTCTAAAACTCGTTTTATATGGTTTTTGGTTCTCATGCTCTGCCAACGTGGTGTAAATTGTTCATTTTAAAGGTAATGTTTATCCGCATATACACCCAACCATATATACTTTTTAAGAAATCAATGCAGATGCATCCCGTTATCGTGTTAGCATCAAGCAAGGGACCAGCAACGTGTTTGCTAGGGGTGTGATTAGTACCCAAAAAGTGCTATTTTTAAGCTCCCATCCAAGATAGGTTTTGAGTGCTTGCATTTCAATCATATCAATTAAGCCAATTGACGCGGTGTAGGTCCAATTTAAGACTACTGATGCCATTTCGAGTTTGTTTTCTGGATTTTGGTGTGTTTTTGGAATACTCTACCATTTAGTTCAAGTCCTGATGTTAAGATATATACCAAATGTCGAGGAATCACTTGTTTTCAACCATCAAAAAATGAAGGAGTGTGAAGTGGAATATGAAGAAAGTGATGCAAAGGCAAAAGGAGGATGCAATGAAAGCAATGCAAGAAACAGAGCAATCCTGTGAATTTCACTATGATTGTGGTCACTGGATTGCGAAATTTCGCAGAATCCTAGCGAAATTTACTATGCCTACGAATTAACCAATTTCACTATTCACAATAATTTTCGCTATTAGCGCGAATTTCGCTAGCTAGCGAAATCTCCCATCGTTGATAGTTGGGGTCTCTCACTTCGTTATCTCTCGTAGAATTCTCATAAATAGCCAAATTTCGCATCAGCAAAAATTTTCGCCGCAAGCAAGAAAACCCCCGCATAGCGAAAATTGTCGCCGCCGTGATTTTTGTATTTGATCCCAACACACGCTTTGATGTGGCTACCATTTTAACCCTTATGTTACCTCATATTTTAGGTATTTTGGTAGTTTCACACTTTGGGTTGTACTATATAAACCCCCACAAACTTGTAACCCTAAGCAACTTTTAAGAAACTTTTCATTTTTATAAAGTTTCCCGCAGCTTTCATTTTAGGGTTTCGTTTGTTTCCTCTCTCTCCTCTCTTTCTTTTCATTTCTAGGTTACCAAACACCCTCGAGGATGACAACTCAAGGGATGCTCAAGGTTTCATACTTTGAAGAGGATCAGGGCTAGCTTCGGGTTTCTTTGGGTCATTGCAGTTGTCCTCATGTTTTAAATGACATGTGCATCGTATTTATGGTTTCATACCTTCCAAACTAGGGTTTAATGTCATTTAATGTTGTTCCTTCGTCATCACTTCATGCTTTTAGGGTTCGCACATGCTTAATGCTGATGCTGCACCGATATCCTTTTAGATGCCATTTACGAGCCACCGAAATGAGGTTAAATGCCAGGTTTTGAAACCTAGAATGGACTTTTGAATGCTTAGTACTTGGTTTGACTCAAATAGGAGTGGTTCTAGGGTTAGGGTTTTATAGTTAAACAAAGATCCTGGGCTTTTATTACTATAGGGTCATTTTGCCCTAATGCGAGGAAATAACCCAGGGCACCTTAATACCCCATGTGAGTTAGTGACCCAAGCCTTCAAAGTTACCATTTCACAATTCACTTTAAGCCATTACAGTTAACCAGTGACCAACAAACTCCACTGTTTTCAAATAAATCCACAAATCCAAACAAAAGCCTCACCATTTTCCAAACACTGATGCAAGTCATTCATGCGATGAAACCCATCCCCGTGTTCGACCCGTAATCGCTATGTCAAAGAGCTTGACCATGGCGCAGAGAACCATGATAAAGAAATATTGTTGATTCAATCACCCATCGCGGGCAATCACCGAATCAATGTTCACTTCGAAAACTGTGTAAAGAGTCCCAGATATATGGTTTCTCTTCCCGAAACCGGTTCGGATCCGCCAATCGGGTCGGACCGGGAATCGGGACGTGACAGACTAGACGAGTTTGACCATATGTTGAGCCTTCTTTTGGAACTTCCTATTTTTAACCTCCTGTTGTTGTGTTCTTTAAGAGGGTGATGAGTGCAAGTGGTTCACTGATGTGATCTTCCTCTTCCCTTTTGCCTTTTCAGGGATTACTTCGCAAAGTGTCCTAAGCTTCCTCTTGTCGATTCAAAGAGCTGGGACGAGCCCACCCATCTAGAATCTTGTTGTCTCATATTGAATAGCATTGAGAGCCTTCCAATTGCTAGTTGTTGATTTGTCTTCTTCACTAGTTCATTCTGACTTAGTCTTGATGTAAGACCCTAGAAATTCCAATTTCTGGAAAAAGGGGTAAAATCGTAATTTCGATTATAAAATTGTAATTTCGGTTAAAAATCCATAATTTATTCTCTAGATCTCGGATGATGAAACGGATAGTACCGTTGGAATCGCCTCGCCGAAATCTAGCTAGCACGTAAAATTTCGTGAAATTCCGAGACAATGGAGTTGACACGCTTTTTCGACAGACGTTGCCGTGTCGTAGAAACAATTTTCGAGGCGACGAAGTCACATATAACACGCATCATGTACCATAAGTGGTATGGAATAGAGAAATGATGAAAATGGACTACGAGATAGTGCCGAATATCAAAACCGGTAAATGAAGCCGGACATAATAGGTATTTTGATTTGATTTAAGTCACAAGGTGACAAAATAGCAAACAAAGGCTAATCTTCTTCATTAAGTCAAGAGCAAAACGGAATTTGGGGGATTTGACAAGGAGTTGCGTGGGTGCCGCTGGAGAAATTTAGAGAGAGAGAGCACTTCTCTCTAGAAATACACGATCCAACCGTCAAGGTCTTCTCTGACAAGAAGAAGAATCATTTACGCTGAGAGGTTTCATGCTGGTACCTGATTTAGAGTTTTCGACAAACTCCAAGAGGTGGGTTTCTCCCTACTTGAGTTTTATTCCCATTTTAAGTGCTTTGGCAAATGTTTGAGTCGATTTGAGGGCCGTTAGGCCGCTTGACGGGCCCCAAACCTGAACCGACTAATATGAAATTTTGAAATCAAAATGGTGCAATTTGATCACCACGCTAAGCCACGTGGAAATTGTGTGGTTATATGTTAAATCATGTAGTGATTGAAATTAGGCCTGAATGGCCGTGAAACATGTCTCGTAAAGTGAATCGATGAATGTTTGTGTGTTTGAACCGTAAAACCTAGGTTTTTACTGTTCATAGGAATAGTGACACAAAATGTATTTCGTGAAAATATGTGTTTGCTTAAGTAGTCTGAAATCAAGAATTGAGCTTTAGTTTGATCATTAGCCCAAGCAGCTAACAATTTGATGTTTGAAATGATAATTACATAAATATGTTTGTGTGATTTAATTTTTATGTGAATATATTCGTGTTTATTTGCATGTGATTGGGATCGTATCGGAATTGGCACACATGCACTCCATACGCACCGAACATCCTAGACCATAGAGTTAGTGCATGAGACAGTCTAGGAGAAAATGGTTCTGAGGGTAGTCTCAAAGATACTATCTGAGGGTAGTCCACAAACTAAAAAAATGTCAATCGTCTGAGCTAACAATTGATATTCACATCTGAGGGTAGTCCATTAAACAATTAATATATCAATCGTCTGAGCGCCCAATTGATATATATACACTGAGGGTTGTCCAATTAATAAAACAATAATTCTCATACAAGGCTTAAAGGAGCGTGAGAGAGTTTCACAGACTTGGGATCTAAGTTGGTCATGTAAGACATTCGGCAGGATCATGCATTTGCTTGAATGTGTGTTTACTTGGAACATTGCACTGCACTTAGTGGTGAGTAGCCCATTTGGGCGATTCTCCTACCGAGCATTAGCTCACCCCGGGCCGGGGATCCCCCTTTACAGTACAGGAGCGTGCGAGGAGACTCCGCCTGCCCCGAGGCTGTTTTAGAAGAAAGCCTGACGTGGCTTTTATGTCACATTGTATACATGTATTAAAATGCTTTTCATGGTCATATGTCAGGAAAGAGTAGTTTATTAACCTTGAAACTATTGGATATGCTTGATATATTGTGATGAGTATTGTATTATGGGCCCAAGAGGCCGCTTTTACCATGTTTGATTATATCGTGGACCGTTTGTGGATGCAGATACTCAGTATCAGATTAGTAGAGTTCCTCCGTACAAAGGAGACTCTGCCCGATTTTTCTGAAGTGGCGTCGGGTAACCCGACATCCACTTGTATTCCGTGGGTTGACGGGTAGTCAACGGACCCCCGGGTTTGGGGTGTCACACTTGACCACTATTTTCCCATCATTATCTATCTTGGTTGGAGGAGACCATCTTGTCAATACTGATCTCCATACTTTTATATCAAGAGATTTAATGTAGACACGCATCCAAACTTTCCAATATTTGTAGTTTGTCCCGTCAAGCAAGGGAGGACGAATTGTAGATTCACCTTCTTTCATCAAATCCATCTCAAACTCATACAATCCATTGCAAACACATCTCTCCACTCAATAACTTAGAATGACTTGCTCTGATACCAATTGACATATATAAGCGTGTGTTTTCTCGCCATTGTCCAACTCTATAATTGTGGAAGTTCGGACTTTGTGAGAGAAGCTCGATCCGTCCCGTGGGACTGCTTAGGAAAGGCATATATAAAATATATGCGATAAAATAAAGTCCACACAATATGTTTATGCGGTTCAGCAACTGCTTATGTCCATGGGGTTGGGCCTAGATGAAAAGATTTCCACTAATCTAATTCAAGGTTACAATTAGTCTTATGTGGTACGAGACTCCCTCTCTACCCACGACCCTTTTTGAAACCTAATCACTCATAGCGGAATTTAGATTGAACCCCCTCCATCACCCTTTTAACAGCATCGCACACCAATAACCCACATTATATAGATAAGATAAAGAAATTCAAAACATCTTCTTTCACCCAAGGTGAAAGGATTTTAACGTGCAATACCTCAACCGAGTATCTGAACTCCACACTCCTTCAACACGTTAGGACGGATCTCGCTCTACTTCAAGATCCTCGTAGCAACTGATGAGTTTCTTCCAAAAACTTGAATTTATAACCCATGAATTTGTGTTTTAGGAGACTTGATAAAGCTAGATCATTACCCTAGTATGACTCCAACATTACCTTCTCTTTTCTAAGCTTTCCTTTAAGTTATTCTAGCGGAATACGGAAACTTGTTGCCTAAGTTTCCTTTTTAGAGAAGTTACACAATTAGGTTCCAACTCTAATTTGATAGCTTGGAGGATCAAATTTTCTTGATTTTATCTTTATCCACTTGTTAGAAGATTGGATCCTAATATGGTAGCTTGCTCCCCAAGTAGCTTAGCCTCCAAGATTCCAGAACGAACTTGCATCCCATGTCACTTCTGACCTTAATTCGGACTCTTCAAGTTAGGCATCGAAAATTCTTCTAGGTTCTTCTAATGACGTTATATTTAAACCATTAAATCTTCATCAAACTTTATCTTCCAAGTAATCATTTTCTTGTGAAACACTAGAGACGAAAAAGATATTAACAATCCCGAACACAACATTTACATATGTAAAATACAAAAAAAATAGATTATTTAGTTGTGATATTTTAACAAATAAAAAAAAAACACAGCTTTTATTTTTAAATTTTATCAAGTGATTTAACATTAAAGTGAGTGGTCTGTAGCATTCTCCAATATGAGGTAAGGGTTTGACCTCTCCTATGGTAGTTTTGGGTTTAGAGTGAAATTTTCTTTTTGCAAATGTTCATGTGAGTCCCACATGGACGGGGGTATGGAGACTATTTAGGCTTTAAAAGTCTTATTCATTGCTTGAAATAACAGGTTGGTTATCCTATTGAGCTACTGGTACGTGTGCTGACCTCTTATATAATGACGACTAACAAGTTGTTCAATTAAGTCAGTTTTGATGTGAGAATGCAAGCTATAAAGGTAGGCCATTAACTACTCCGTTCATTTTCATTTTGAACCGGTGGGTGTAGCCGGTTAAGCACCGGTTCGATTGGATTGGAATTTCGGTCGAACCGTGGATTCCCGTAATTATTGTTTGGTTAATCTAAATTTTCACTCAACTCTCTCTTCTTCGTTTCCTAGCCATTCCATCTTTCTTAAGCAAAAAAAAAAGAAAAAGATTTTTCATGGTTTTTGACCTAAAATCATATTTCTTCATCTTTTTTAATCAATATATCTTTTAAATAAGGGATTATTTTATATAAATTTGGGTTTTATTTTATTTTTTGCGATGTTATCGTCTTAGTATGGTATTTGATTTATTTGTCGATTTATTACGGATGCTTTTATTTTTCGTAGTTCAACTGCTTTATTTTTATACTGATGATTCAAATAAATAAAATATATTCGATTAAATATAAATAATAAATCAATTTAAAGTCATCAATATATTATAGAATTAGAATGATAAATATGTTAATCATCATAATATTATTAAAATTATAAGCTTTGAATAAATTTATTATATGTGTTATTTTATCCTCAAATTTATATTTATATTTTTATGGATGTTTACTAATTCTTTTTTTTTTTTAAGAAAATAATATATAACTAATCTGATTATTCTTCTTCCGTAAGAAAAGTCATAAGATCTCACCTTTCGGCAATCCCAATCAAAATACAGGTCATATCCTTAATGGAAACATTTAAATATGTAAAATACAAAATAATATATTATTTAGTTGTAATATTTTTAACAAATAAAAACACATAGCTTTTATTTTTAAATTTTTATCAAGTGGTAGTGCATTAAAGTGAGTGGTATGTAGCATTCTCATATATGAGGTAAGGTTTGACCTCTCCTATGGTAGTTTTGGGTTTAGGCTTTAAAGTCTTATTCATTGCTTAAAATGATGGTTTGGATATCCTGTTGGGCTATTGGGATGTGTGCTGACCACTCATATGATAACGACCGACGAGTTGTTCAATTATGTCAGTTTAGATGTGAGAATGCAAGTTGTAAGATCATCTTCAATAGGGAAGTTCTCTAAATGATATTTTTCTATATAAAGATTATAAAGTTCATATTTAGAGACTCACTATAAAAGTAATCTTTATTTTCAATTCAAAATAACTATTTATTTTCAAACATTCATTTTTAAATTAGAATATTTTAAGAATATGATATATGAAATAATTTTATTTATATTTAAATGACAAATATAAAACTATATTAAATAAATAAAATTATAATAAATAAATAAATATTAAAAACTCAAAATACATTTTTAAATTAATAAATATTATATTATAAAAAGATCATATTATATTAGAAAATAAAACAACATTAATAAAAGCTACATACTAAAAATACATTAACCAAATGATAACGATATAATATAAAAACTAATAAGATGATAAATCACCTCCATAATTTACACCATCATATTCATTATAATTACTAAAATTACCATTACTATGACCACTTGATCCACTTTGTTGGGATTTGCGAATTATTTTTTTAATAATCTATATTTTTTTCATATTGAAATACTCACGTTCAAATGGATTGAAATTGAGTCAAGATTTTTCTTCATAATTTTTTTTCTTGTCTTTCACGTTCCAACTCATATTTGTTGCGTTCATTTTCAATCTGTAGTATCTTCAATTGATAACATTTCCCGCTCGCTTCGCTATAAGCAAATTAAGATAAGTTCATTACGACTCAAATGCATTAATTGAGCATTTATGGGAAATATATAGTAACAATGTTTTTTGTGCAAGGAATGTATTACTTAAATAAATGATGCGCAAAACATTATGATATAATTTCTATGTTCTTTTTTCTTCAATAATAATTGTATTTTTCAAGAAATTATATTAATTAATTAAAATCTTAATGTTTTATTATATCCAACTCCAACCAATAATCTTTATTTTCATTATAAAATGAAAAAAATAATGAAAAATGTATTTGTGAAAACCCCGTAAAATCCAAGATTTTGATGCTGGTAAAATAGTAATTTCTATCGAACCGAATTTTAGATCCTGATGACTAAACTGATTCTCCGTTGAATTTGCTCATTAATTTTACCATCACGCCGAATTTCGTTGAATCTCGATATTGCTCCGATTTCACGCTGAGGCTCGAGGCCTAACACTAATAATACTAAGATGATACGTGGATGCCACTTACACCAAAATGACACTCTAAGACTAAAAGTGTTAACGGTCACACCAGTCACGTAAGTGAGTGCGATCCCATGGTTCACAACGAGCCGCGCAAGACCGACGCCATAATGGCTGGATTTATTAAAATATTAAACGATTTAAAATCACTACTACACGCGATACTGAGAACGAGGAGGCAATTTCCTCCCGAATGATGAATTCTCCAAAAGGGGAGAAAAAGGACCAGCGAGAAGAGAAACGGCGAGGAAATGAAAGGAAACAGAAGAGAAGAGAAAAAGGAAAATAGGCCAAGAAAAGAAAAGAAAAGAAAGCCACAAAGAAGAAAAGGAAAGAACTGCAGAGAAAATAGTTAAAAAATGAGTAAGGAGGAAAGGGAAAAGAAGGATTTTCCGTTTCGCTACCGGGACGCTCGAAAGCCGGCGACTGAAGTCAGCGCACCGTGAAGTGGATCTACGCGGATTACTCAAAAAGTCGGAGTTTCGACAAACCCAAGAGTATGATATTTCCTTACTTTGGCTTACTTTAAATTTAAAGGCTTTATAATGGTAGGGGTTGTTTCAGTGGGAGCCATGTGAAATTGGCCAAACTTTCAATTTAAGGGTATGGATCAGATGATCGGGCTTCACACAACAATCGAACGGGTGGGAGTTAGGTTCGAATTAGAAACCGAAAGTTTTGGCGGTTTGCCACGCGATGATAAGGATCGAACCAAATGGTCATGTTCAGGAAGGGCCGGAGGCACCCCGTCGAATGGTCCGAATTTTAGACCACGCAGGTTGGGTGGCTTGTCAATAACATGTTTTCTAAATGCGACATCGATGTACGCTTTTTTTTTTACGTATTAATATGTTTTGTACTGAGGGGACATATGATAAATTATACCATCCATGGTGTGTAACAGCCTACACGAAATACATATCCATGCATGTAACATGAGGAAAATGCATTGGCATCATGCATTCATATGCACTGGCCACCGCTACGCCTGTGGGTGCAAGGTAAGGTTTATTCATCAAATATATGAAGAGCTGGTCGAGTCGGGAAAATGGGACAAAGTCCAAGCGTAGAGATTCACGAGTGTGTGTAAAATGATCAAAATGATAAATTACATGTTTTCATGGAGTAAGTCAGTAGATCCCCCCAGGTGAAAGTCCCAATGCGTTATTCACTTGGGACATGAATCCCGAATATGCAAGTTCGTGAAAATGTTGAAAAGGCGCATACATTCCCACTGTAAAACCCCGAAACTGTGCCCACAAAATAAAGGAAAAGATTTCATAAATAAACTGGAGGGTTGTCCAATGGTTTAGTCGTGGTGTGTGGGACTGGTTTTATTTCACATTCGCATTCCAAAAAAGTATGAGCTCTAGACTCGTGGTGAGTATGAGGGGTTGCATCTCATGAGAATGATATGCATATTTCATATAGAAAATAATTGTATGAAACGCGATCGATTGCTTATATATGCCATTGCATACGATTTTAGCGAGTAACCCTTGTAGGAAAATTTTCTAATGGGGCTTTACTCACCCCAATGGGACCCCCTTTCGTGTATTGTGGATCATCCAAGTGAGTATTATGACGTAGAATATATAAGAATGGTAAGAAAAGTTCGAAATGCGCTTTAAGTAAATATTTTATAACATGTATAACCCATTCATAGAACAAACACAAAACTACATTTAAAAATATACGAGATATATTTGTTTTGATAGTCCGGGATGTATGGGTCCTATGTGGCTATTTTAATTATGTGTGCCTCAGAAGACAGACATATAGATTCAGGTCGACGGTAGTCAACTGACCCCTGAAATGGGCGTCACAAAGATTTATATCATCACAAAAAATAATTTTAATAAAAAAATTAAATTATTTTAAGAAATATTTTAAATTATTAAAAATATATTATTACTACAAAATCAATATATTAAAATCATTTTACAATATTATATATGAAAAGTAATTCAATATTAATAAAATAATAAACAATAAATATAAGTATGTCAAAAATAAAAATATGTTATAAAAATATAATTAAAATGATTATTTTATTATTATGATAATAAAATAATGAAAGAATAGTAGTATAATAATAAAATAATAAGATAATAGTGTTTATTAAGATATGGACCCTAAGAGATGTGAATAATGAATCTCCAAATATGGAGATGCACTATTCATGTCTCTATTTTAGATATCAAAATAGAGAATTTTTGGAGCATGATTTTTGCTCCAAAATCTCTATATATAGAGATAGAGTAAAAAAATAGAGCTATTTTGGAGATGCTCTAAAGGGTAGACTATTAACTACTCTGTTCACTTTCATTTTGAACCGATGGTGTAGCCAATTAAGCACCGGTTCAATCAGATTGGAATTCCGGTCGAACCATGGATCCCCGTAATTCTTGTCTGATTAATCTAAATTTTCACTCAACTCTCTTTTCTTTATTTTCTAGCCATCCCATCTTTCTCAAGCAAAAATGAATGATTTTTCATGGTTTTTGATCTAAAATCATCCCTCTCCACCTTTAATCAATGTACCTTCTAAATAAATTTGATTTAATCTATATATTTAATATTCTTATTAATATCCTATTATCAGAGTTCGATTTCCATCGTCGATTCATATGACGCTTTTTTTGTTTTTTCGTAAACCGACATTTTATTTATATACTAATGATTCAAACGAATAAAACATATTCGATTAAACATAAAAAATAAATCAGTTTAAGGTCATTAATATATTACAGAATTAGAATGATAGATATGTTAATCATCATAATATTATCAAAGTTATAGGCTTTAAATAAATTTATTATGTGTGTTATTTTATCCTCAAATTAATATTTATATTTTTATCGATGTTTACTAATTCTTCTTTTTTTTTTTAAGAAAATAATATATAACTAATTTCAATAAATAAAATTATTCTCCTTCCGTGAGAAAAGTCACAAGATGTCACCCTTTCGGCAATCACAATGAGAGGTTCAAAATACAGTTCATATCCTTAATGGAAACATTTTCCACGATTTTGGGCAACCCGGAAACATGCACTGAGGAAGGTGTTATATATGACTTTTCCAGGAAATTCTTATCTTGACTTTTGATGAAAACTCTTGTCGTTTTCCTTAGATGCTATCCAATTTTTATATACCCTCACAGTGTAAATTTCTTCAAGAATCAATTCTCAAGGGGTATCAATTTTCCTAGGAAACTGACAGCTATGAAATTTTACACCCATGGGAAAATTCCTCGGATTCCAGGAAAGACCTGAAGGTCGCCCCTTCCTCTCAGTTTCCAGGAGCGTCTTAGGAAAGAAAACACTGCCACTGTGGGAGATCATTCTCCCTTTTAAATATAAGGGGATCATGAAACAAATCCCAAACTCCAGCCCCCAAGAAAAATCGGAGAAGGAAGAAGAAGATATCATGACCATATTCCAAGTGTATGATATGAGAGAAAAGGTAATAAAAAGTGAAGGAGCAGGGGCTCTGTCTCCCTGCTGCGGAGGCTCTGTTATTGAAATGGGCTTCTTTTGACTGCAACTTACGTGTTTTTGTATCCCTATCTCCACAAAACTAAGACTAAGTTCTTGTGTCTAAACTGCTCCTATCCCTAATCGTCAAACGCTGATTCTTTTCTTTCTTTTGAGGGTCTCTTTATTATATTATAATTAACTAAAACCCTATGAATTATGAACTCAGAGAGTAATATATATATATATATATATATGAGTTTGTAAACTTCAAAAAATTTGAAATGGGTGTTTGTGTTATTATGTATTTGGGAATGATTCGGAGTGATTGTTTTGGATGTAATATGACGAATGTCCGAAGATTCTTGTTTGGTTTGGTTTGAAGAGTGGAAACCACAGAATTTGAAGTAATTTATGTTTGTTTGGTGGTATTAATTTTATTTGGGATGCTTTTTTTAGTTGTCTTTCAAACAGTGTTATAATTTAAAAACAGGGGGAACGAGGGTAAATTTGATTTCTTTTTTTAAAAGTAAAAATTAAAGAAAAAAAATGTGTAAAATTAAAAAAAAGTAGACCAAGACCTGGGCTGAGGAAAAAGAATATTTGGGGAGGGCATCTGGGCATGTTTCAATAAAGTTGCATATGAAATTCCAAATGGGAAATTATTTTTCTAATAAAACATTCTACTATATGCTATGGTCATGCAATTGTGATAACAAGAAAAGGGAATATATTTTCTAATCATTACCCAAAATAATTCTACAAAATACAGAAAAACAAAACAAAGGCCAAGAGCTTGTTTGATTCCGGTTTTTAAGAACTATTCTTGAGAACATTTTTTGAAAGCACAAAGAACACGATTTTTGTGTTACTTAAAATTGTTCATGTTCTCTTAATTTAGTGTTTTCTATATTCTTTATGTTTTTTATAACCAAAAAAAAAAAATGAAAACTAATCGTGTTCTTTATGTTTTCCTTCTTCTCCTTATTTTTTAGAATAAACAACCGTTTTCAAAAACACCAATCAAACAAACCCAAGTCTCTTATTCCCAAACTCTGCATCATGCATATTTAATAAAGTACACAACAATTAATACAAATACAATTCATTGTCACCCTGTTAGTTTCAGCCATGGTTTCTTCTTCCCCAGCTCTTCCTCTTCCTTTCTAACCCTAGAATATACACAATTTCATCCACAAAATTGAAGTATGCCTCAGACCAAGATCTCTTCAACATCAAAACAAATACAGGGCCTAAAATACCCACTGCAAATCCCAACCCAACACTCAAATAAAGCCACTCATCAAAGAAGCCATTGTCATCTTCATCCTTAACATCATCATTATTTTGCCTTCCTGAATTATCTTGAGGACATCTTATCACCAGAGGAGCTCCACAAAGATCTGATTTCTGGAAGGAAACAGCCCATCAACTGTCATCTGTCCCAGAAAGGTATCTTACCTGAGACATTGTTGTTTGAAAGATTCAAATAGCCCAAAAACGTCAGCAAAGACATGGTCTGGGGAAGAACACCAGAGAGCCTGTTATTCGAGAGATCCAGAGAAGATAACTATGCAACTCAGAAATGTTTTCGAATTGGATCCGGTGATGCAGTTTTCTTGACAAGTTCAGAATCACTAAACCAGCGTAAGTTTGTTAATTCTTTTGGAAAATCTCCACTGAATTTGTTGTTGGACAGATCTATACTGACAACCAAAGAAAGAGTGATGGTATATCTCAGAATCAAGCTTTTTGTTGGAAATGCAGGGCCGACATGGCATGATGCCATGTTCAGAGAATTCACCTGGAATGGAGGAACCCAGTTCGGACTGACATTCAATCGGAAATAATTGAAGTTTATGTTCAGCTCCAATTAGCTGAAAAATAGACTTGAAAAAATGTTTTTCAGTGAGGCTTCCGATCAAACAAAGTTGGCAGACACATCCAAGCTTTGCAATTCTGAGAGTTGTCCAATGCTGTTTGGGAGACTCCCATTAAGCTTATTCCCGGAAAGTGTGAGAAACTCTAGGTTTTGGAGTTTCGCCATTGAAGAAGGGATAGGACCTTCACTGTTGGATAAATCGAGTTTGACTAGATTTTTCAGGCCGTCCAACCAGTTTGGCAAATTTCCAGTCAGCCGATTGTTATTCAAGTGTAATTCTATCAGATCAGGCAAAGGGTTTCTTCCAGAACTGCAGTTTTCAGGTCCTTTAATGGCTTCTGGTAAATTTCCACCCAAGTGGTTAGAGCTCAGATCCAGGTATCTCAAGTGGCAAAGGTTTCCAATGGAGCTTGGAATTGAACCTGGTGATGAGCAGAAGTAAAAAATTAATAAATATAGATTAAAATATGTAGTGAATTAAAATAGTCAAAATAAAATGAATAAGAAAACAAATTAGTTCATGAATAATTAATATTTAAAGAATTTTTTAAATTAATATTTAGATTGTAATATTAAATAATTTTACCATGTCATATTTAACATATTTATTTAATTAAATTAAATCATTAAATTTATTGTCCATCATGTCTAGTTCAAGTGGTAAAGTGTTTACCTAAAAAGGTAGGACATAAAGAGGAGAGGAGTCTCGGATTCAAGTTCCAAAATGTTTAACTATTAAAAAAGAAATCATTAAGCCCATTTAGTAAATACCTTTTGAGAATTCAACTAACTACTATATTTTACAACAATAACTTGTATACGAAACTAAGACCAAATAAAATAGTGAAAAGTTTCTAATAAACTAAACTTGATTAAATAAAAAGAACTAATCCTTGGCTTCAAAGATTTCAAACCTGATTTAATTGACCAATCTGACTCGAAGAAATGAGGTCCATAATCTACTACGGACGCATTAATGAGCAAAGCTCGACCAGTCATCGGTCAAGTTTCACTTTATATATCAACGCACACGCGCCACCACACTAACTGACAGCTAATCAGAAAGCAAGCTGGATCTTAACAACGACCGGCCGCCTTTATATATCATTTATATAAATGCAATAAATTCACGCGCCTGGGCTGAATTAAGAGTCTGAAGCGGTCGCCGCCACGCCTGGCGAAAGCTCAAAGACTTTATAAAAACATTTTAGAATCTATATATGGGAGCTAGGAGAGATCAAACCCCCCTCCCTCGTGCTTCAAATGTGATGTACCAACTAATTAAACCAATTGGTCTATACCATCTCCTAAATTTATAATGAACTTATATTTATTTATATTATAAATAAAATTACATTATTAAAATAAAATATAACATAAGGTTGGAGGCAAGCTCGAAGGCCCAATGGTTGGGCTAGGCCTAAAATAAAGCATGTGATCTGGCCCTTCCAAGAAATAGGCCCAGGCCTGGGCTTAGGCTCGATGGGCTCAAGTCAGGCTGGGCCTTAGGCAAGTCATGAGCTACAAGCTTTTTGGAGCTGCTTATTGGTCTATTGTTGATTTGTCTCCGACTTATGGTCATATGACATAAAATAAAATCATTTAAATGAATTGTAATCACTCAAATTCAAACATTTTAAAGAACTTAATTTTATCAATAGAGTTCTAATTTGACCAATATAGAATCTTAATAAATATAAATTGCTAAATTATGAACCATTTTTATTTTGACAAAAGGAAAATAAATCTCCCTTTAAAAATTAAATTCAAAAAATAACATTTTTGATAGATAGAAGTTTATTTTTAATAAGTCAACAAAATACAATTATTATTTAGTATTCTCCTATACTCATAAAACATGTAATATTTAGTATTTTGTACTAATACAATCTTCAATCGAGCTAATATATATGGTCATTAACTGCATTTAACTCCACAATAAACATATCTCTGCAAGTAAGTTCTCGGGATCGACATGTAGTGAATAGGATCAGGTTTGAATCCGAGTGGGAACAAATTTGCAAGAACAAATAAAATATTACGATGAATCAAAGCCAATAAACGTCAAAAAAAAAAAACTAAATTTAACTCGCATATAAATTAATAAGTAACATCAAATTTTCTACATATGCAAGAAGCTTACCATGAAAGTTATTTCCCACCAAATTGAGAACTTTTATCTTTCTCCAAATCTTCCTCAATAGTTGAAAAACACTGCCTCTAAGATCTCCATTCCCAGATAGATCCAAATACTCCAAATTGGGTAGCTCACCAAACCAAGTAAGCCTTCCATATAATTTTAGAGATAGCTTATATCAACATAAACAAGGTTGCTAACATTTGATACCCATTCAGGAAACTTGGAATCGGGGTTGTTTGCACTAAGAGATTAGCAAGAAGTGAAGTAAAAATTAAGAAATCTTGGCTTGATTGAGCCAAAGAGGCTACAATTGGCTAGATACAACTCAGTTAAAAATGGATGCTTGTTTAATATCTCAACCCATTGAGATCCGATAAATGAGAGGTTCACAAAATTCATATCAAGATGTTTCAAGGAAACAAGACCTGTCATCCATTCAATATTGTCGATAGATAAATCGTTAGACGAAATATCGAGGTACTGGAGGTTGGATAGATTTCCTAAGTTTGAAGAAATTACACCACTAAAGCCTACATATGATAGGTTGAGATATTGTAAATTTTTCAATGACCCAAAAAATGGAGGAATTGGATGTCTCGAAACGAAGCAAGACTCAACCTAGATATTTCAAAGACTTGAGTTTTACCAATGATGGTCTAACTTCCCCGCTCAAGGCCATAGAGCTCCAATCCTCGTATGCATTATCTGGAGAATAGGGGTTGTGAAGATCAATTGAAATAACTACTTTCATGTCATTTTCGCAAGTAATTCCATGCCATTGACAATAATTACTTCCTTTCCATGATGAAAGTCGATTGTTGGGATCTTCAAGATCGTGTTTGAAATCAATAAGAGCTTCTTTATCAGATGATAGACCATTATCAAAATGGCTATCACTACCATAAGCCATTAAATGTAGTGCATTAAATGAAATGTATAATCAAATTTCTTTCCACGACAATATTCAATAAGGAGGAACACCTTAAAATTTAAAATTTCAGCATATAATCAATATTTCCCTTGAATTGAACATAAACTTTAATTATAAACATAAAAATGAGCAAAATTGACAAAATTATAAGAGACTATCTTATCAACACAAGCATAGCAGATTTAGATATATACTAAGAAGAACGAGTTAGAATCATCTTAAAGATCATTCAAAAGTAAAATCAATTGCAAGAGAGTTTGAATCATTGAACAGAAAAGCATATGAGCAATAATTTAACAATATCAATGGAGAACAATCTTACCTGATTTCTCTTCCTTGTTCCTTGTTTGTTTGATTCAAGAGAAATATATAGAAGACGATCCACAGTGAATACAATTACTACTAGAACTTTTTATTGTTTCTTAGTATTGGTATAGTACTATGACTAGTGAGTGATGACAATGACAACCCACTTTCTCTTTTTAAAGTCAAGTTATATATAAGAGCATCTCCAACAAGGCTATCTAAAATAGCTATTCAAAATATATTAAAATGTTATATTATCTATTTTAATTAACCACTTTTCAAAGTTCTCATTCCAACAACGCGCCTATTTTAGCTTATCCAATTTCCAACTAACTTTAACTAACTTTCAATAATAAAATCTAAAATACTATATAAGATGCCATGTCATCACCTTATATCGATGACATCACATGTTGATGTTAAGCCACGCTTTGTCAAATTTTTAATTTTTTAATTTTTTAATAACGATCTTATTTACAATGATCACGAAATAAAAAAATTTTAAAATTTGGAAACCAAGAGTAGCATTATGTTTGTTTTTACTTGCCGAGAATCCTCCATCCATTTTGGTTGATAGCTACCTTAACTCATTCCAACAATGTTCAAATGGAAAAGAAGATTTATAGCCTGTACAAGTTCTGCATCACGAATTCAAATTTTTACAACAAAACTCATTACTACGCTATTAAAAGATAACTATTTTCAGAAGAAAATATTAACTCAAACCTTGCCTTTCTACGCCAAACCACTTGATTAAGTCTTTCTATCTCAGGCAAAGCACCCACAAAGAGAGGAAACAAAATTTTAAAATTTGATTTTTATTAATAACGCCTATATTTATAATCCGCACGAAATTCAAAATTTTAAAATTTAAATTTTCAATGGTCATATTTCTATAATGGTACCCGAAGAAACAATCTCCCGCTCCTCAAGACGACTACACGATCTTCCAGAATGGTTCCCCAGAAAGGTCAGTTTCACGCAAAAATCGTATCAGTTTAATTGCCTTGCCCCAGCCTGCAAGAAATATACCAAACTAGCTACAGAATGTAAATAGCTGGCCGCGATAATCCAAATTTCCGAGACAATATTTGCCATTTCGCTATGTAAATGATAAAGTGGTTTAGCGCAAATTTGAGACGCTCTAATGAAGACTATATATGTGAGTTAGTTCCACATAAGAATTAAATATAAATAATTGAATAGAAAATGACAAGAGCCACTACCTTGACATGCATTAAAGTGTCATGATGAAATGTATACTAGATATGATTAAGCCTGTCAACATTGGAACCTCTACAACATCGTCTGAATGTGTGTGTTGAAGTATGTGGCTCATATTTGAGGGAAATATATGTACGTAGAAAATGGGCAAATGTCATCCTCGAGCTTGATGGTGCGAATCTGGCATATGGTATAGGATATAGAGAAATTTTTATAATTTTATTATATTCAGAATTATTATAAATATCATCTTATTAGCTTCTACAGCGATAAATGAAAGCTTTCAATCATCATTCTTAACGAAAAGACATTATCAACCAATGAAATCTACGTTGTTTATTCTTCTCGTTTTTTTTTCTCTAATTTTATCAATGCTATTTATTGTACAAATTCATACAATGCATGCTCAAACCATAAGCTTAACCATTTTTGCATTATATTCGATTCCTAAAAAATATTTTAAAATAATAAGTTAAGAATTATTTTGATTTTTGATTTTTATGTTTGGTTTGTTGGACAAAAATTCAACTTATTAAAATTAATTAAACTTTATTTCAATATTTTTTAAACTTATATACTTTAAATTATTTAATATTGATATAATAAAATAAAATAAACTTAAAAATATATAAAAGGACCCCATCCCTTAAACATCCGAAGAGTCAGAGTCAAATATTCGAATTTAATATGAATAAATAGTCTCACATTATATATATATATATATATATTCGGTCGCTACTAACTTACGCGCTTTGTGGGTGGGGTCAAATCTATGGACTGAAAATCTGGGGACAGTGAGTACGATGTCTTTGTATTAACCAACCCTGATTCTTTTTTCTTTTTTCTTTTTTTTTTCCATGAAACCAAACATTAAAATATAAAATTTTCAAAAAGACAGAAAAAGAAAAGAAAAAAAAAAGAAAAAGAAAGTCCTGGCAGAACTGCACCTTATAATCATCCTTAACCATTTCTTACGAAATATGCCCAAATTCTTGCGAAGGGTTTTTAAAGGTACACTTTCAAAATAAATTTCTTTAAATTGGGAACTAAAAGTATCGATGAATTAATGATTTTTTTAAATTATTTAAAAATAGTTTTTCCTTAAGACATCGATACGATATCACATCAAACTATCAAAATGATAGAATAGTATTTAAATATAAAAGGTTCTCTTATTTATCAAATTGGTATTTTAAGCCATGGACTCCTGTTGGGCTTGGTACCTATTTGACATATTCCTATCTTTATATATATATATATATATATATATATATATATATATATATATATATATATATATATATATATATATATATATATATATATATATATATATATTAAAATTTGAATTTAAATTAAGAAACTATTTTCAAACCCTTTTTATTTTTTTATAATTTCGTAAAATTGAATATATACTAAAATGGTCTATGGATGAAACATCTTCCACAATTTTAATGTCTGGTGGCTATAAATAAACTTCTTTTGGATAGATGAATAATAGGAAATTTGTGAAAAGTGTTTTTCATCATGCACATTTAATAAAAGTTTAGTTTTATACAATTATGAAAGTGCAAAATTAAATTTTTTTATTATGTGATTAATATAAGAACTTCAACACTTCTTTAATCTAGGTTGGATTTTATGGGGATGTTGAAGAGGCGTCTTTGAAAGTCATTTAGTAATTTTTTAATGTAGCGTTATTTATGGTAATTGTGAAATTACACAAATTTGATTTTGTGGAATCATGAAAGACATATCTTAAAGAGACACCTTTAATGTAAATTAATTTAATCTAATGTCTATAATTGATATAAAAGTTACTAAATGTATCTTTTTGAAGAAAAGTTTTTAGTAAAAACGTTATGAAATGTACCTTTTTAACAAATATTTTAAATATAACTTTGATACGATGGAATTGTAAACCTTACGTTTTTGAAGTGATATTTTTAGTTAGAGCTATCAATTTGAATGGCTTCGTCGGGCTGATTCGAGTCATAACGAGCCAAGAGCAAACGTAGGCCAAACAAGACCTCAAAGATAAACTTAAATTGCCAACCCTCGCAGCTCTGCCCGAGCCAAGGAAAACTGGATAAGGTCGAAGTCAGCCTAATTTACATCGTCGCATTTTCGACCTGGGACAACTTAATGAAAATGATCGTGCTACCCAACGCCTATTTCTTTAATATCATAAATTTATTTTTAGTATGTCATTGATATAAAATTAGAAACATATCTCTTCAAAAAGACATTCAATAGAATTTTGATTTTGTGGAACTTTAAATTAAAAACGTGAAATAATAAAAGATATATTTTTAAAAAGGAATATTTCTTTTACAAACATATCTTTCAACAAAACATAAAGTGAGATGAAATTGAACAAATTTTCAATAAATCATATTTTTTAAAAATTAATTTTGAATTTATTTTACTTTTCTGAAAATGTCCTCAAGTATTGAAGTATGAAACAATTAACTGATATATTTTCACAATTTAAAAGTTACTTTCCTGCTAAAAGAGGGACATATTTCTAACCAAAGTGAGAGAATGCTGCACTCCCCCACAAGTCAAAAAAATTATCTTCTCCACTTTTGGACTTTAAGCTCTTTCCCATTACTTTCCTTTCGTCTTCTTTCAATAATTTGGGCCCACATTTTTGTCTTGGAGACTTGAGAGTCCAATGACCTTATTTTAACAAAAGAAATGAGAACAAAAATCACAAAGTATACCAAGAAATGCTCTCCTGGGCATCCTCTTTCCGTGATTGATTGTATGGGATGAGCGGCACAAATGATGCCGAGTTTTGCGTGTATATTCTACTTTGTTTTTTAACCTTTTTTCGGTCCTAAGATATCTTTTACATTTATTTTTATACTAATCACGTTCTATCGTTAAAACGCCACAAATATACAAACAACGCTTAAAACATTTATTAAAACGTACGTTAAACATCTCATACTACTAAATTTCCAACCGGATTACGACTTTTCAATTCAGACAGACAGTTACTAGAGTATACATCGGTATGATTCTGTATCAAAAGTTCACGCAAAATAGAACTTAGCAAGATTACGATACGATCCCTTAATTATCATTCTTATATTTTTTTTGGGGATAGATGGTAAGTAAATGATCAGAATCTTTTGTCTTTAATAAATATTGTATGAGCCATATAAACATGAAACCACCTCCATTTAAAGATGTTAATGTATCAGAGATTGTTCTTGAAATTCTATTTATGAACCCACTTATTTTTTCTTTTCTTTTTTTTCTTTTTATTTTAGGCACAAGTTGTTTGAAAGGAATAAAAATGGGGAGTATACAATGAATCTTGAGAATAAAATAATATTCTCATATGCTCATATTTAAAAAAAAAAAAAAAAAACTTTAGAGCCAATTTGGTTACAATTTTTTAAATCTGTTTTTTTTTTTTTACGAAAAACAGTTTATACTTCAAGGAAATACTTATAACACATTTTATTATATTTTTTTTCTTCTGAAAAACATAGAGAACACAGAAAACACTAAATTTAGATAACAAAACCAGTTTTCAGAAAAACATCAAAATTGTGTTACTTGTGTTTTCAAAAACTATTCTCAAGATCAGTTTTATAAAACATGAACAAAATATACCCTTAGGGCCTGTTTGTTTATTGTTTTTTAATGTTGTTTTCTATTCTAAAACAGTTATAAGCAAAATGTGAAAAATTTTGGCTTCCAGTTTTTTTTCTGAAAAACATAAAACACAAAAAATACTAAATTTAAAGAACAAATAAGAGTTTTAAAACATAATTTTGAATGCCTCTTTTCGTATTTTTAAAAATCGCTCTCAATAAAGTTTTTACAAAATTAGAAACCAAACAGGTCCCCTTAGTTCACAAACACAAAAATTCAAAATTTTTTTTTTTTTGAGCTACCTTAAGGGTAGACGTGCTACTTATATCATATATTTGCATTCATTAATTTTTCCCTCCCTTTAGTAATCTTATATAATAAATTTATTCATTAAACATATACATATCATCAGTTGAACTTCACAAAATACGTACTTCCTTAGCTCAAGTATTTTCCCCACGTTTTGATATTGTCCAATTGAGAAGATATTTAAAATAAAAATATTTAGTTAAAAACATCAAATAATGCAAAATTTGAAAATCTAACACTTCCTATATATATATATATATGTATATATATATATATATATATATATATATATATATATATATATATATATATATATATATATATATATATATATTTATTTATTTTAAATAACCTATTATAAACAAAAATATCCTTTATCCTTTTAGGTATTTACATGTGTCTTATAAAATAAATGGTTATGTAAAACTTGGGAAAATTAGTAATTTTCAGGAAAAATGACAAAATAATAATTGCCAAAATGGTTCAGGGAAGCCTTAAAATTCTGCATCTCTGGATGACGAAACGGATTGTGCTCAGCTGAATTCCTCGAAATCTAGGATCCAAAAGTTTCATCGACTCGAGACACCGGAATATTTTTACGATTTTCCGCGATGCTCTAATGACTCAGCGGATCTAAGATTTTACGAAAATCTCAAGCTGTGAACGATTAAATGTTTCCGCTTAAAAATAAATCAACCGAAAAGAAATAAATTGTTTTGGGGTAGAAATTGACCCAAATGAGTGATAGACACATGGCGCAATGTGAGCCATGGTCCAATTTTTTAAAAAAAAAAAAGAAAAAAGAAAAAAAGAAAAAAAAAAGAAAAAAAAAAGAAAAGAAACAAGTGAAAAAGCAAAGAAGATAGCGGGAAGGAAAAGGAAGCTTTCAAACTGAGAGGCTACATTTTGGCAATGTTATACATGTGGAAAGAAAGGAGTAAGAGAGAGAGAACTTTTCTCTAAGATCTACGGAAATCGGGCCATGGGTTTTCATTGGAGCAAAAGGCAAAGTCGGTCCACGCATCGAGCTGCGCGTGGGTACTAAAATTCAGCCACAAATCACTGGTGAGGGAATTTTCCTACTTTGAATATTTCTAGCCTAAAGGCTATTACCGGCTTATGGTTTTCGAAATGAGAGGTCGTGAAATTCTCGCTCCAAAATCGGGACCGAGTGTATGAATTTTTAGGAATTTTCTGGATCAGCTTACGCCCGCTGAATTTTCGGATTCGCGACAAATGCACGTGATTTCTAATTGTTTTCCGCAAATTCCGACTGCGGTCAGGTTTGATTTTGATCCCGGGACTGATTTCTTCGGGTTTTGTTGTGTGTTTTGGTATCACTGTAATTTGTTGATGAATGGAAAAAAAAAGGGTTCATGGTCGTGAAGGGACCAAGTGGTGCCTTGTTTTATATGGGTCCGAGACTTGGACCATTTTGTGTGTATTGTTGGAAAAATTAAATAATATGCCGTTGTGTGTAAAAATCATGTTAATATGTGCTTAAGTGATGTATTAACATGGAAATTATATGTAGAAAATATAATTATTCGGACTTTATAAATGTTGCATGTAGCATGACATAGCATGAAATGACATGATTGCATTTCATATGCACGGTCACATCGCGTCGAGTCAGATGTGGGTGCATGGTATTAGTTATTCACCATTCTCAGAATGTGTAGTGAGCTCCCTGAATTGGGACAACGCTCCAAAATCTGAGACTCACGTGTATAAAAATAATAATAATAAATTTCGTAGGTTTTGGGAAAGCAAGATGGGGCGTATCCCAGGTGAAAGACTCCAAATTTTATTCTTTGGCCGCACATACGTATCCAACAAACGGTTCGCTAAAGTGTTGGAAGGCTAGCGAAGCTCGGGGGGTGAGACCCCGCCAACCCAAATAAACACACGAGATTTGGTAAATTGAATAAACATTGGAGGGTTGTCTAATGGGTTGAGTCATTGCGAAACACCATTAATTCAGTTTTCGTACTTGGCATTATATGTGAGGGAGTCAATTAGTGACTGGCTAGGCATGATGAGTCTCATCTCATGATGACACGTAATATTCCATATAGATTACATTATTTAGGCGGAATGAGTCAGGACGTTTTCTATGGTTGTCATTGCATATGCATTTTAGTGGGGAGTAGCCTTGTAGGAGAATTTTTCTATCGGCATTGCTCATCCCTTGCTGTGGGACCCCTTTCTGTACATGCAGTATAGGAGACGACGCTCCGATTTGAGCCAAAGTGATTATGAAGCAGGCTAATGTGTGGCCTTGATGTTACCTGGTAACATTTTGTAAAATATTTTTGTATAAAAGAATTGTAACTAAATTCTTTGACCATTATTAATAATGTATGTAATTATGGTAAGAGGGTCGTGGATCGGGACTCTACGGACTCGTAATTAAGCATTTTATTTTCATATTTGCATTTAAACGCGAATGAACGGCCCTAGTAAAGGGACGTATATATTGGGGATATGGACAGATGGACCCTATGGGGTCAATATTACTTCTGTTGAGATCCTGGATGGGTTATTATTATAATGTTATACAGGTTGTATATTAGGTAGAGCTCCCCAAACAAAGGAGACTTTGCCCGATTTTTGTGAAATTATGGATCCCGATAAATGGGACACAACAGTGTGGTATCGGGTCTCCCGAAATCCATAAGAATTCCGTGGGTTGACGGGTTGTCAACGGGACCCTCGGATTTTGGGTGTCACATGTTAATAAAACAATGAGACTATTTTTGACAAAATATGGTCAAAATTGATAGAGGATTAACCGAAATTCATGTTTCAAATGGTCATTTAATAAATCACCCTACAATTAATAACATAGAACTTGAGCGATCTTAATTGTAACAAACTTCACAAATATGCATGGATGCCAAGTAAGGTTTTTTTTTTCCTTTTTTGAAAAGAGATAAATTTATTAATTCACATTAGCAATACAATCGATAGAAAAATATAATCGTTCGCAAGTTCTCTTTAGATGACGATGCAAAGATCCCTGTTAATAGCAAAATGATCACCAAAGCCTACACATTTACACTAAAATGCTTAAAATACCTAAGATTCTAGATCTGTAGTATATTGATGAACAAGATTTGATTTAATGACTCTATCATTTAAACTACCAACGTAAAAACCCACAAAGAAGACAACTATCGACAACACAACTACCCGTTGCAACAAGTCGACTATAGAACACGCCTATTCAAATCGGTGATAAAACACGTCGCAATAGGTAGACAAAAAAAAAAAAACAAAAACAAAGGAAAAATAAAAGCAAACCCAAATCGATGTGGAAGAAACCATTTTATTAGAAAATAAAACTCAAATATGGGGAAGAAAACAATAGAAATGATGATTTCACGCCAAAAATAACAAAAAAAAACCACCCCTCCTCTCTAACTAACATGTAACAAGTAGTTAATACTACCTCCGTTCCAGAAAAAGTGTCCAATATCACTTTTTAGTTTGTCCCATAAAAAGTGTCTAGTTCTAAAATCTAGAGCATATTAATTTTTTTTCCCTAAATTACCCTCAATAATGCAGTCAATGGATGTTTTGTTCCAATGTTATACATTTAATAATACTTCACGTATTTCCAATGCATTAGTAAAGAGGCACCTATATTCTACCAATGCATGCACCGTTATAAACTTTGTTTAAAATCAGACTTTTCACATACTACTGCAAGAGACATGGACAAAAGAGAAGAAACCATGGATTCTAAACCTTTTGGGTTGGATTCCATCGTGACCAGACCTGTGAGAAAAGAAGGCCTCAACAAATACCGACTAAAGCACCGTAATGGGCCAGACTTTGACGAAATAAGTTTGATGAAGAAACACAAATTTTATCGTGATGAGGGGTTGAATCAAGTGGTTAGACTTATGTTAAAAGCTTATCTTCCTAAATTTTATTGAGTTATATTTGTTCATCCGTAGTATGTCGTTAAACTCATTATAGACTTTGTTAAGTCTCACTATCTTAAAACTTTTTACTGCAATTTATGGTTTATATATATGGCTTTACATATGTGCATTGATTAATTAAATGACGTTTTAGTCAATATTTTAAGATTACTCGTATGTTCATATAGTACATGCTGATTGATTGATGAAAATGAAAGGTACAATTAGAGAGCAAGAAGATGGGACACAAGTATTTGTTCAAAAAATGCCACTTCTACTATATTCCATAAACAAAAAGCACAAAATTTCCTCACTTAAATACTCTAATGGAAATAAAGTGTTAGACTAACAATCAACTTTGCCGCCTACGGTCACATTTCACTTAAATAATGAATAACTTCGCACTCAGCCATGGTTACATTTCATCTGGATAGGAAGTTGGCCTCTATGTTCCAGAACTGCTTTCTCCATATGTGGAGGCTGGTACTTGTTACAGCCTTTTACCTTCATGATTTCTATCATGGTATTTTGCAACGTCAGAAATATATGGTTGGACTTTACATTAGGGAAAGCTTCAAATGAAGTCTCAACTGCAGTAACAAGTTCATCAACTGTTCGAGAACACATCTTTTCTTGTAGGGACTGAATTCCATTAAAGAACCCAAGATCTAGCACATTCAAATCAGGAGAATTTGCAGGTTGACACATCAAACGTATGTCAAATCCATCTGCTGTAGCTATTTGACGAAATTCTTGATCATCAGAACGGATATGGACTCTAGCATTGTCTTATTGAATAAATATTGGAAAATTGATATCTTCTCTTGGCCATTTCATTTTGATAGCTGGTAGCACCTTCTCAAGTATATATGATCTCATAATATCTCTTGTTATTGAAGTTATCGGTTTTGTTTCTAATGTTCCCACGACTCTATTAACACTATTTCTTCTTGCTGGCACTTTTGTGACAAAGGGGAAAACACCTATCTTTCCTGAAAAAGTTTCATTCCCTTGTGCATCAAACCTCGGACGAGCTAAAGCCACCAAGAACATGACTTTCTCAATGTAGTTTTTGTTCACACATGTACGTGATGGTTCTTCTTCATTTGGCAACAAGTAGTAGGTCTTCGATCTTTTTTTTAAGTAAAACCACTTCTCATCTATGTAGACAATGTTGTGCAACCCTTGGAAAGTTGGATCATCCGGTATAGTGCTCTCGTTAAGCATTGATAAACAGAATTTTAATCGAGCTCTTTTGTGTTCTTCTTTTAGAAAAGGCTTCAAAGCATTAGAATGTCTCTTTAGAGCTCCTGATTTTACGAGCCTGAACAATGTACTCTTGCTGATGTTAGCTGAATGAGCCATGTTACGAAGAGTAGTTCGTTGATTTAAGGGTATCTCTTGAATTCTAGTTAAGTCAACTTGGATTCTCTTGGCGCCACTGCTCCTCGCCTTCTATTATTTGTGTCAGGTTTATCATTTTCCTGCTTCCTAAATGCGAGTAATGTTATGCTAGAAATTGAAAACCTAGTGTGCAACCTTTGCTATCATCCCTTTTGTCAATCCTCGACAATAACTTTTCTCAAGTAGCGTAGAATATATGGATCTACGTTCATCATTGGACAAGTTTTTCCATCTTGATCTTTGATTTGGTGGTGTCATGTTCACAATTGGAGAATCTATATTTTCTTCTAATTAATTGTAAAAGAAAAGGTAAAAAACAAAGAATAGGACAAAAGAATAAACTAATTTAAAAATAATGATATACCTGCATTAGGGTATGTTTCCACTTGTGCCTGCGATTCTATGTCCACATGTGTATCATCATCTCGAAAGGGCACTGGTTTAAGTCCAACGATACATCGCTTGACAAATGAGTTGTTGAGCCCTTCGTTTCCATTCCATCATCGCCGCATTCACAATGCCTCACATTTAAATTTATGTCTATTAAAGACATTTGATGACTTCTGTGATATAGTCTTAATATTCAAAATGAACAATCGCTTTTATAGAACTATCTTAGTGTGAAAATTTTAATTTGCATTTTATTTGAAAAAATTTTAAAATTGCATTTTTAGTAGGAAAATTTTAATTAAATTTTCACATTGTGAATTACATTTGAATATACAACTGCTTTCAAAAAAAATACAGCTGCTTAAAATTTTAAATGAAGAGATTAATATGGAGTGAAAGTTACGAGGAGAATTATGAGTACCAATAGCCCCTTTGACAAATTGTATAAAAGGGTAAAACTGTCCATTTACACTAGAATTTACTAAAATTGATGAGAATCCAATGATTTCTTAAACTGTGTGAAAAGTGATATTGGACACTTTTTCTGGAACGGAGGTAGTATCTTTTTTAAGGGGAAAACTTACTTTAATGAGACACAAGTCCAAGTCCAAGTCAAATGCAAGGGATAGCTTTTCCTTTGGAAAACAACATTATAACATAAGCAAAGCAAATGTGAAATCACAATGACATCTTACATAAAGTATCTTGTCCAAGCTTTTTTTTTCCTTTATATATTGTAATGTCATTTCACTACTTTTTCTTATAACTTTATTTAAATTTAAAAAAAAAAGTTATGTAAAGTCTTGTTTAAAATAACTCATTCATTCATCGTTCAATAATCATTAAGATCAATGGCAAAACAAATATAAAAGAGACCAAAAGGATGTCCTCCTTTCTTTATAGTTTGAAAATAAGAGTTTTTAGGTAAGTGTTTAACCCAAAATTACGGTATTAGGATATACATTGTAATTAAACTATCTAGTTGTTCTTGTAAATAAAAATCGTGAGAAACATATTGTCTGGGGTTTGAAATTGTTCATATCTACCGCTGTTCTACAAAAAGATAGCTACTTTAGAGATCTTGATGAAGATTTGATGGATTTATCATGAAGTCCTTGGTAGAACCAGGAAGTAGATCGAACTGAGACATTCCCATGGTACAGGGACATGCTCTATCGCCCCAAAACTTGGAGGTCCATTGACCAACCGTCAACCTGCGGAAAACTCGTGGATATTGGGTGACCCGATACTGCATTGTTATGTCCCATTTACCGGGATCCATAGTTTAACAAAAATCGGATAGAGTCTCCTTGGTACGAGGAGCTCTATCCAAAATCCAACCTGTACAAAACATAGTAACATGGCCCATCCGAGACCCAATATAATACAATGACTTCACTGGATCCACTTATGAGTAAAAATGACCACACGGGTCCCTTTATCCATGTTCATTTAAAACATACAAAATTATATTTAAAACAATTCATAAGAGTTTAATTACAACACTCTTACAAATATTACACATTAGAACAAGATTGTTCCTAAATATTTTACAAAACGGTAACAAGGCCATATGTCGACCTTCTTCACAATTGAGGCCTCAAATAAGCGTCGTCCACTGGTGTCTGTCCTGCACTTAAAATGTTTCCTATATAGGGTGAGTCACGCCTAGTAGAGTAAACTTCCTATAAGGGCTACTCCCCACCTAAGTGCACATGCAATGGTCATGTTCTACAATTCACACATTCCAAACAAGATTATGAAATCTTAGGTTGGAATTCTACATGCCATGAGATGAGATGAGACTCAACCATGTACCATGCCCCGAGTCCTTACCAACTCCCATCACACCCAAGTCCTTATCGACTCATATCACGCAATGCTAAAGCCCATGCGTGATAAAATCCATTTTTGGATTACATCCAATGATCATTTTACAAAACAAATTCATTTATTTTCAAACCAAAAGTTTTTTGGATGTTACACCTCAATTATAATTTATATTCAATTATAATTTCTTTTTGTGGGTAGCGAATTTCAGGGGTCTCACCGCAGGCTTTGCAAGCCTTCCTACACTTTCATGGGCTTTCACCATTGGACACATATGTAAAACAAAAAATAACGAGGCTTTCACTCGAGGGGGTATCTATCCCTACTTGCTATTACCCGACACATATTTTCATTTTCATGTATACAATCGTGCGACCCTGTTGAACGTTGTCCCACCGTACCGAGCTCACCCGGTCAAACACCAAACACAGTGTAGATTATAACCATGCACTCACACCCATTTCATGCGATGTCCCCATGCATATGCAATGCCATAAACATTTCATCATACCATGTCACATATATGATAAATACTATATGGACAATTCTACTAATGCATATCACCCATGCATCATGGACAATTATATCAATCAACATAAAATTTCCAAACGATCACATATTTTATGTCAATATATTTACACACACATATATCAACATTAACAAGTCATCACCAATCAAGCAATGACATACTTTATCCTCTAAACCAAATTGTGGCATAACATGTCCACAAATAGCCTACAAACAAGCCATGCAATGACCTTATCCATACACAAACTCATCACACGTCAATACATTAGGACACACATATTGGCCTCCAATCAATTACCATCAAGCATGTCATTCAAACTTAAGCAATGCCAACTTGATCCTTAAGACTAGTTGTGCCATAGAGATGCCCACAAAACATTCCAAACAACAAGCCATAATAGACCATAGGATAGTTCTGAACTCAGTTCATAAACTAGTCCTCTAACAATCCCAAAATCTGGACACCAACCATTAAACAGCCTAAGCTGTAGCAGTCCCGGGAAATGGACCATAACTTGAGCCGTAGAGGTCCAATTTAAGTGATTCAAAATCCTACATCAATTTTACAGATGCTGCTATAATTTGAATGAAGAACACTAGTCCAAATTCCCTTTTTTTCCCAACTAGAAATCAGTCCCGAAATCTAGACAGTGTATGGGGTCAAAACAGGTACTGTGGTAGTCCTGCAAAATGGATCATAACTTGAGCTATGTAGGTCCCATTTGGGTGATTCAAAGCCTATATAAATTTTACGTATGCAGCTATAACTTCCCATGAAGAGCACTAGTCAAATTCTTTTCCTAACAACCGAAAATCGATCCCAAAACTGATCGCTTCATAGAGCCAAAACAGGGCAGCATTCCCATAGCCCAAAAATGCAGCCAAACAACCCATAAGGAGCCTTGAAACTTGATTTTTCAACCCAAACAACCCTTAAGGAGAAATAGAATCGGATTATCAATCTAAACAGCCCCTAAGGAGCCCTAAAACCTGATTTTTCAAACCAAACAGCCCCTAAGGTGTTGTAAAATTTGATTTTTTAGTCCAAATAGCCCCTAAGTAGCTATAAAAATGATTTTTTTTTTTAACCCAAACAACCCTTAGAGTGGAAAATAAACCAAAGTAGGAAGAATCCCTACCTCTAGGAGTACAGTAACATGGATAAGAAGCCTCCCTAGCCCGAAATATTTGATTTCCCGAAATCTCCTCATTTGGATCTTCGGTGAAAACCCTCCTTTTTAGTATCCACGCGTAGATGAACTTTGGTTATTAGCCCGATGAATTCCAACCGATGGAACTCCGTGGATTGTCTAAAAAAGCTTTGGAAACCCTCTCCTCTTCCTTTCTCTGTTTCTCTCTCAATGCCCAAATTAAAATGGGTCTTTCTCCCCCCAAAACTGGGTTTCTTAACATTATCTTTAGTCTTACTTGCTTGGCCCACGTCGCGCCACATGTCACAACTTGTTCAAGCCTATTTTTGCCTCGAAACGATTTATTTCATCCCGGTTTAAGTTCAAATTATTTTAAAATGAACTTTACTTAAATTATTTCTTAACTTTTGAAATTTTCCAAAAAAAATTCCGTTTTTGGGGTCATTGGACACTCGTCGCCTCGAAAAAAGTGAAAATTCCAACTGTCTCAGAATTTGACGAAATTCGTCTAGGTAATTAGGCTTCACGAGAAGAATCCAACGGTGAGGTCCGTTTCATCATCCGAGATCTAGAAAATTTCAAGTTTACAACCTGTACTGTAACTAGCGACAATGTACTGTTTTGCCTTTTTTCTAAAAAATTCAAATTTACCTAGGTTTTACACGTGCCAGACTCAAAAAGTTCGGACTAGGAGCAGACTAGATGTGGGACACACGAGAGTCTACAAACTTGGAGGCCAAGGTACTTGGGGAGCGAGGTACCGATAGGCCTAAGACCGTTTTGGCAAGAGAATAAAGATCAAA
The DNA here is from genome assembly GCA_016808115.1 of Tetrastigma voinierianum. Taxonomy (NCBI): domain Eukaryota; kingdom Viridiplantae; phylum Streptophyta; class Magnoliopsida; order Vitales; family Vitaceae; genus Tetrastigma; species Tetrastigma voinierianum. The sequence goes on along the minus strand of JAEQBH010003463.1, from coordinate 158,586 downwards.
TCAAAGCATATCTGAACGTCTAAGCTATCGAACCATAATTAGAAACAATTCAGGTTTCTATTATGAAGAGGATACTTGATCAACAAATTTCCTATTTCCACAGTGATAGCTTAAAGGCAAGTACATAAAATAGAAGGTAGAGTCGAGTCATAATAGGATAAATGATTCAATTTCTATCAAGGCTTCCAAGACTGAATCGCAAGGCTATAAATTAAGAGACTTTGGAAGTTCTCATCACAGATTTCAGGAACATAACTTGAAGAAGAATAAGTTAAGTCTGAACGTGATAAAGAGAATGGAGTGTAGATACTCGGTTGAGGTATTGCACACGTTAAAAGTCTTTCACTCTTTGTGTGAAAGTGATGATGTCTTTATTTTCTTCACCTTATTTATGTAATTTGGGTTACTTAAAAGGAGCACATGTAGAGGGAGAATTGAGGGAGTTCATTTTGAATTCCACTATGAGTGATTAGGTTTCAAGAAAGGTTGTGGGTAGAGAGGGAGTCTCGCACCACATAAAACTAATTGTAAACCTTGCATAAGATTAGTGGAAATCCGCACAACCCCGTAGACGTAGACAGTTTCCGAACCACGTAAAAAGATTATGTGTGCTGGTATTTTTATGAATATACTTTATATTCACTTTCTGCACACCCTTCCTATGGGGGAGTCCCATTATCCACATCAACGCCTCGAACACCCACAGCAGTCTCGCCAACATCGTGAACCGTAGCTTAGGAACACACACCTATTTCTGTCACATGCAAAAGAAAAAAATTAAGGCTCCGTTTAGAACCCGAAAAGTTCTAGGAAATGAAAAATATCAACACTCCGTTTAGAACATGAAAAGTACTAAGGAAAGAAAGTAGTGAAGAAAGTAGAGAGGAAAAGCGAAAGAAAAGAAAACTTAGAGGAAAATAAAATATAGGTTTAAGGGTAATAAATTAATTCTATATGTTTATTAAAACTTATTTTATTTGTTTCTATCTATATATAAGCACTAAGAAATTTAAAAGTTTATAAAATTTTGAGGAATTTTGATTATATTTGATTTTCTTTTATATTTTACACAATGAAACCAAACATGGCAAGATAATTTTTCATAGTACACTACAAGAAATTAACGGTGTACCTCCCATCAACATTTTGTAATAATTGAAATTCAGGTAATCCAGCTTCTTATTGATTTCACCCAACACAATTAGTAATATCTATGTCGATGGTGCCACGTACAAAACTTAAATAGTAGGTAATTAACATATAAAACTTTTAGTTGGTAAACGATAGGTAATTTTCTATGCTATATTTTATTTCCGGGGCAAATTACTTAATTTTACTGCTTCGTTGTCTGCACTTTGTAGGTAAATTTAGTGACTAATTGCAGACCGCTTCAGAAATTTTGTAGGTAATTTTATATGCTTTTGGTTGCAATATTGCCTAATCAGAAGTAAGTTAGCCTAACTTGTACATTTAATAGGTAATCTATAGGTGTTGATTCCTTAACTTGCCAATTTAGTAGGTAATCTATAGGTAAGTTGGTCATTTACTTTCCAATTTAGTAAATAATCCGTGTAATATCTATATTATATATATATTTTTATAAATTTAATTTAATTATAATCCTAATTAAAACACAATAAATTTATAAAAATAAAAAAGTAGATTGATATATGATTCAAAATGTTAATAAAATCATAACAATAATACAATTAAAATAATCAAATTATATAAAACCTGTCTACAAAGTGAAGCTAAAGTATAGTCTTACATAAACTATAAAAGTGACAGTAATAAAAAGTCATAAAACATGTTCACAAAGTATAACATGATAAAATGAAACCATCAAACAACAATAGATACTACTTTGGAATTGCATGGTCGTCGTCATCGTCATCTATACCATCATCACCATGAATAGGGTCCGAATCAATACGTTAGGGGTGGTCAGTTGAGCTTTCGCTTTTCATCACCATACTTTATCAAGCACTCGTTAATATTCACATATCATTGATCACCTCCTCTTGTTGAGTAATCTTTTGTCTTAGGTCTTGAATTTCGTTTATATTCTGTAGAGGAGAAGGGAATGTAGTTTAAGTTGAAGCAACATTAGTCCCGTAGTACTCACTAGCTTAGGACCCAATAAATTGTACTCTATTGTTTTCCACCCACAATATTGAAAAATAAGTCATTTTCTATCTATCAGTTTCACCTGATTGTATTAACCTCTCCTAGCCCAAAAGCATCTTGGTAAAAATTTAAATAGTTAGAATATCATAATAAGGTAAGTTCAAGAAAACCACACATTAATCAAATTAATTAGCTTCCCATTGATAGATTTGGACTTTATAAATAAATGTCTTCTCATCACCCTTTTTTGGTGTATAAAACATCTTGGTGGGAATAACAAGAGAATAAACACATCAAAAATTTGCTTTATGTGAGAATCATGCTACAACGGGTAGCTCAAAATACAAAGAAAAAAAAAAATTAGAAATCCTATATGTACCATAAATGTGAGTGGGAATCCAAACTAAATTTTAGGGCCTAGGTGATTCCAATTTCCTGTTCACATTTGAGCCAAATCTCTCCAAAGCTAGGAAATTCAATCATCATCCTAGATTCTTTCGAAATCTCATAAAAACCCAAAAGAGTAAAAAGCTGAGGTAACCCTCTAAATCTAAATTCACTACTAGCATAATTTACACCCACAACTAGCAGAATGACATATCTTTGATTTCCTTTCTAGAAAATCAATGAATACAAAAAGCACCAAATACCCACAATCAAATCAATAAACATCAAACCCTCTTCAATGCAACGATAACAACAGAAGATTTTTACTTTCGCTTCTATCCACCAAAATCAATTAAACACAATAAAAACCATCACCGTATCTAATAAAAAGCCCAAATCCTTCACAAACAAACACAATATATAAACAAAACCCCAAATTTTAATTCGAATATACACCCGTGATTAGGACCAATGTCCGACGACCGCGGTTTTCTACAAGGTTGTTGTGGTGCTCGACATGGCACGCTCTTGAGAAGAGTGACGAGGTAGGAGAAAATCAAGAGGATCAATGGAGCTAGTTCGATGTACTTGGCATTGTAATTATCCAAGCCCTTTGTTGATCGATTTCTGATAGTCGACAGGAACATGGGCTTCGAGGTGTGCAGGAGTTCCTTCACCTTCAAGCCTCTGATCTTGTTGAAAAATCCTCGTAACCTTATTTTGTAGAGAAGATTCAAGCTTTTGTAAAACCCTAAGGCAAACCCTGGCTTCTAGCCATATATGTAAAACCCAGGAAAATTCAATTTTTCTGAAAAATGGCAAAACGGTAATTTGTCGTTACAGTACAGGTGGAAAATATGGAAACTTTCTAGATCTCGGATGACGAAACGGACTTCACCATTGAATTTGGGCCTCGATATCTAGTTACCTGGGGCCAAATTTTTGTTGAATTCCCAAGATGGCCTAATTTCAAATCCGCATTTTCTTTAACTGTTCAAAACTTAACCAACACTTGTCATCCCGCTCGAACTTTACCCCTTTTCGGAGTAACTTTGTAAGCGAAGATGACATGATGGAAAATTCCTTTACAAACCGTCGATAGTATCTTGCTAAACCAAAGAAACTTCTCATCTCGGTTACATTTCGAGGCGGTTTCCAACTTACAACTACTTCAATCTTTGTAGGGTTAACTCTAATACCCTCTGCAGATACACTATGGCCTAGGAATGACACTTCCTTAAGCCAAAAATCACATTTACTTAACTTTGCAAATAATTGTTTCTCTCTCAGAATATGTAATACTAGCCTCAAATGATGTTAATGTTCTTGTGCATCTTTGGAATACACCAGGATGTCATCAATGAATACCACTACAAACTGATCCAAATAAGGTGGAAAACCCTATTCATCAAATTCATAAATGCATATAATGCATTAGTCAACCCAAATGGCATTACCAAAAACTCATAATGACCATAACGACTTCTAAAGGCTGTTTTCGAGACATCAACATCTTTCACCCGGAGTTGATAATAACCCTATCGCAAGTCTATCTTTGAAAAGACGTTTGCACTTTTCAACTGATCAAATAGATCTTCCATTCTTAACAACAAATATTTATTTTTCACTGGTACTTTATTTATTTGCCGATAATCAATGCACATCCGAAGAGTGCCATCTTTCTTTTTAACAAATAAAACCGGTGCACCCTAAGGTGATACACTAGGTAGGATGAAACCCTCATTCAATAGCCTCAGAAATAGTCTTCACTCTCTTTAGTTCTCATGGAGCCATACAAAGAGGGTGCCCTTAAATTGGAGTTATTCCATGTACAACTTCGATAGACAGATCTACTTCTCTTTTAGGTAGTATTCGAGTACCCTCGTGGAAACACATCAGGGAATTCCTTGACCACATGATTCTTTTCTAAATTCACTTGTTCCCTTCTTGAGTAAAGTACCAAAGCCAAAAAGGCTTCATAACCTTTTCTAAGAAAATGTTGGGCTTGCATACTGAAATTACATTTGACACGACCTCAAATCGGATACCATGTACTGTTACCTTTGACATAACGGAACATTTAAGCAATATTGTTTTCTTATCACAATCAACTATAGCCCGATGTTTGGATAACTAATCCATTCCAAAAATCAAATCAAATTCATGGAAGGGTAAAGCAATTAGGTCCATCGAGAACTCTCTATCATGAACCTATAGGGGAAAAATTTAAACACTCTGCTGACTCTAACACTATGCCCTGGCGACTCAGTAACAAGCATAAAATATTCCAAAGGCTCCAATTTAAGTGGCAATTTATCACTCAATTGTTCAAATGCATAAATAGGGAATGTGCAGAGCCAGATTCATTCTCAAAGCATGTATTCAGATTATGCATGGTGAAATTAATTCCGTAATCACCCTGGTGCATCCCGATCTTCACGAGCCTCATAGCATAAGCTCCTGGGCCGGAGTCAACAGAGGCGTAGGGACTCCACAGCCTCCACGACTATACTCCACGCCCCTCTATGTTGAAACGAGCCACCTTGACCCCTACCTTTGATCCAGAAATGGGCGTGCAGTAAAATGCACTCCTCGCTTACTCCTTGCATACTTCTACTATCCCCCGACTCTCTAGAACAATTCACTATACAATGATCTGTGCTTCCACACCTAAAGCATCATCTTGTCAATAATCTGCAAACACCCAAATGTCATCTATGGCAATGAGGGCACTCTGGGACTTCTTCTTGTCCTGCTGACATGCCTCTACTAGTACTTGATACCACTGTATTGAAGGGTTTCATGGGTGGCAACACTTGCCAATAGCAACGGAAAACAAAAAAATAAATTCCCAATAATAACCCATCCAAGGACCCCTTGTAGCATCAAATCCGGTTCTACATCAAAGAGAAGGGTGTAGGATTACCTTGTGTCGCCCAAACCGAGCTACAAGGGGTCGAGGCGCTTTAGACCGTTTCTAACCAAGTCCTAGGTTCGCCTAATTCTATCTACACGAAGAGCAGCTCACACTTAAGGCAACGGTCTCTGAAAGGTCCCGATGTTAGCTAAGTCCCGATCTCAAGAGGGCCAAAAACCTGGGTCTCTCAAACTCTAGAACACATTCTTAGAGATGAGAGAACAAATGGCTTCTTTTTCTCACATTAACTCTCTTAAGTCTCAAAGAGTCAATATCATTTTGTGGTTTTACTAAAATTGGATTTTATAGGAAAACCTTATCTTTGTGAATGACCAAAATGCCCTCGTTTAACCGATGATAGGTTACAAGCATCCCCATGCGTTATGGCGAGTCTCATCGTCCTAAGCCGAGTACAAGCCAAGCCTACATTATCTCTGCGAGGGCTTTGAACACGAGATTCCACTAACTCATACATTTCATTCATGAGAATTAATCCCCTTAGGCATTCGGATCACATCCAAACTGCTTTCATATTAGCCCCACACTCTTCTAAGTGTGTGACCCATTAGGTCTTATGTTAAGCCACTGATCTAAACCTCAATTAAGTAAGTCAAGATTGGAATCTAGCAACACATCATGACCCCCGATTGACTGGAGAGTTAGTGGTTTGACTGCATACCCTTCCCATAGATAAATACCGTGTAATTCGTCCTTTCACCAATCTATACCCTACTTGGTTTAGAGCATGGACAATGTGTATCTCCCACTAGACTAGCTATGCCACACCTAGCCTAAGTGATATTTGATCTTGTCCTGTGTCTACCACTCAAATCAAGTTATACACTTGAAGACACCTCGCTGCACTTCTCACCCACCAAAGATTCTCGAGTAATGATTTCGATAAGAGGCCTTAAGTATACCCTCCCTCTAGTGGGCGTGGCGAATAATTTGTTGGCTACTCAATTACCTTCGGACACCTCAGACTATACCCAATCCTCATCCAATGAGCAACCCCCTGAGAGGCAAATTGAGGTCAAAGTACAGGATCAACATCCAAGATATCCTTGAGCACCTCAAGTCTAAGGATACTTGCACCATTGCTATGATGAGACAATCATCTACATTTAAATACATGATCCATATGATTGTCTCATTATAGGTCTCCAATGTACCGGGCTACTTTAGCAAGCATCCACACGCCCAACTCGATCAACTCATGATCACAATATAAGATCTACCGTTGATCCAATCAAGAGTACACATGTGCTAGTCTCTGTCCATCAACAATGTCCGCCTTATTGACCCTATGACTAGGGATAATTTAGACATTAACATAATTGCACATGATAGGAATCTATTAGGCCAACTCACTTCATGATTTCCTTCATGCTATGTTACGATCATGGACTTCATTAATCTGATTAAAGATCTAAATCAATTCAACGATGAATTAATAACTAAGAAGCCTTATATATTAAATAATATGTCAGGCGTATTAATAAGCCTCGATGGCGATTGCCTTTGTGAGCACTCTCTCTAACATGTATCTTCTGTCTTCCTGTGGCAGAACCTCAGACCAACTCCTGCTAAGACTCTCTACTCCCTTATTTGGCAGAAGAAGCCCTTCATAACTTCCTTCAAACCTTTCTCCGTCGCTTCGACTCGATTTCTCTACTTTCATTGCAGCTTGCACCAAAATTGATAGAAATTCATCTGTTGGAAAGCAGTAACATGTGCCAGATACTTTTTATGGACTTGCCGAATCCATCCTCAAATCAGCTTACACCGAAATGCTTTCGTGAGGACCGATGAAGCGCAGACTTACTCAAAGATTGAATTTTTCATTCAGCCACCTGATAAGTTCCTTTGCTTCATATTCAGGAACTGCTTCCATTTAGTTTCCTATACATACCAGAGACATATTTGGCCCTGAACTCTTGGACAAAAAATTCCCATGATATGGGATCTGGAAGTCTCGAACTCCTCAACACTAACTTCCACCAATCATAAGCACCACTGCACAAAGAAATCTCGTACAGGTCACTTTGACTGAGGACATCTCACCTCCTCTATTAACCTTTGCAGATTTTCTATCCCAAATTCCATTGTGTCAGACTCTTCCATGTTTGACCCATGGAATTCCTCATCCCCATGTATCCTTATCATGTATATTAAGGCTTTAGGAGCTGTCAATCTTTCCAATACATGAGCCATGTCCTGAGATATTTTCAACAAAGCTTCATTTGGCTCTGTGGGAGCATGACTCACCACAACTAAAGCGTGACCCCGAGCCCGGGTAACACTCTCCGCTTCACCAATTCAAAGGGTGATCCATCTATACAAAACCCAAGTCACAGGGACATCCACATTAGGTCAACATATTACTAGACACATGCTTTTCTATCCTATACTCTATGCCGATTCGCCAAACCGGCCTGACGCGAACTAATCAATGAGCCCCAACCGCCGCCAGCGAAGAGAAGGGACAGCAATGACCGACTCCTTTACCTTGCATCGACAATAGTGGGCCCATTTCGAAATATAACTGAATGTATCAAAATATAATTTAAGCTTAATCCATAAGGAAATAAAACTTTTAATACTACCACCATAATGGTGTTCATAATGTCCTGTACAAATATATGAGTCCCATTAACTTATACATATACAAGTCCTATTAAAAAAAAGCTTTACATGTACATATTCAAAATCAAAGGTAGCGACCTATAGATGTTGACTCCTATTATTGTGCGTTGGCCTCCGTGTGTCGTACCTACTGGTCTCTCTTCAAGACTCCATGATGAAACACCCATGCTAAGCTTATAAATTAAATGGGAAACATATAACATATATGACCACTTGTAGTGGTCCTCAATGACAATATATAATTAACACAATTCCTATTTACACATTAGTTGTTCATATATCCGACTACTTGTACACTATGTCATTTATTAGAGTTCTCACATTCATTCTTCATAATACATAGTACTTTTATATTACTATAGCTCTATCACATTTTTCAATTCAAATCATTGTTTTTATATACATGGTTCTCGAACTATTTCAATCATTTTATCTCATCTGTGTCTTGCCTGCATATTTGTCGACCACCCTTTATAGGATCAAATTTCATCATAATAAATGACTATCTAATCCCCAAGAACCCAAAAACTCATAATCAAATTCTTTATGTGGATCAAATTTCAAGTATCAAGTACTAAAATGACTATTATCTAATCCCCGACAATGGCACCAAAAACTTGTTGAAACCAAATATAACTTATAAGCTCATAAAAAGAATAATTTTGTCACTAAACTCATTTAAAGATTTAATTTGGTCTTAAAATCGCAAGTAATGTGTCGCATAAGTAATAAAGTGAACCTATAAGTCCCGATATCGCTCCCATAGAGATTGAAAAGAATTTAACCTAAACTACCCTGTCTACTCAAGTTCTACACTATTTGAAAGTCCAATTTAGAGAAAATTTAGTAACCTAATAAGAATTCCAACACATGATCCTAAATTTAAAATAAATAAGAAATTTAAATCCTAAATATAACTAAATCGAACTGTATTATTACGGAAGTAGATATCAAGGTTTTCACCACTGTGAAATTATCAATTCCCGCATCACACTAGTTCTATTTTCTTCCCGAGTTTAAATCAATTTGTCAAGAGGCAACTATAGTATAGGCTGGGACTCCTCCTCAACCATACTTTCACCGAGCAGAGGTTTCATCATTTCTAAATCATGGACCCAATCATCATTTGTAATTAGAATTTCTCTCAGAAGATCAAGATTTTCTTTTCCAATACGTATACCCATTTCTATGACAAACAGATTTCTTACTTCCCAAGACGGTAATTCATGATTACAAAATGAATGATGTCTCATCCTTAAGATCTCCAAAGAGTTTTCTTCCTTGATTAGATCTCGCTAACACGGATCAAGATCATTCTCCACTGGGCTGAGAGATCTCTAATTGATTAAATTGATATATCACTCAACCCCTTTCTGCACTATAAGCAATTGAGGATTTATCTACAACCTTCGCAGTTCATTAGTTCTTTCAATATTAGCCAAGCATACCCCTAAGTAACCCGGTCTATGCTCTCGTGGAATCTCCATCTCTCGTGTCACCCGAGGGCCTCCTAGGAAACCAGAGCCAAACAATAGTCCTTTTCTACGGTATGGCTACTAAAATTGGGAACAATTAATTTCAAGAACAACACCATTCAAATAAATTCAAACCCCATAACTCAAGAAGTTTTCATCTCATTGTGCAGAAAAGACCATTACTAACATCATATCTTTCCCCAAATGGAAGTCAGGTTCTCGTAAAAACCTGGATTACAGACACACCAAATACTCGATCAGAAAATTCCACTGCTATCAGTAATCAATCAAGAAATGAGTTCCAGCTTTTGTCTGGAGTTCATTGAATTCAAACAATAATCGAAAATGAATTTAAGCATTTAATTTCAACTTCAAAACTTATGAACAATTTTACTGTTTCAGATCCAGTAAACAAATTAAGTAGTTCTACTCTAAATCTAATCTACGAAGAAAAGAAAATAAAAATAAAAAAATACAAGAAAAGAAAAGAAAAATATAATACAAAAGAGTCTTTAGCTCCCTGTACTGTTCATCCACGTCATCTGACCGCTTCCAGCTTGTTTCATTACATCAATTGTCAACAACACTCATGGGTGTAGTGCAGAGCTCTGTTAAAGCTCGTAGCCCAAAAATTGAGGCTATGTGAATCCCAAAATTTCGCCTAGATTTTCTTCTCCGTCATGGTAATCAGAGTTGGGGTCGACAAAGTTTGCGGTCTTTGGTTGCGGCGCATTCACGCCGCTCCTTCGCTTTAGTTGCGATAACATATTTTTTTGTTGCGATAGTTTTCTTCTTTCTAGTGAGCGATAATCCCCGTCGCGATAGAAAGTTTCGGTCTAACAATATTTTAGCATTCCTCGTCAATATGTCGCAACATTGATAATCATGTCGCAACATAGTTTCAATTCATCTTCTGCAAGCTGGTGTTGGGCGCACCCAAGTTTTCGCTGTCACGGCCAAAGATCTCGCGAAGCGCGTTGCAACACTCGCTCATTATCCGTGAGATTGCCGCGACCCGTGAAGTTTGTCGCGACTGCAGGCTTGCTGCCACCAGCTCACCTCATGCAACATTATTCGACGCTATGTATACATGACTTCGTGTTGTCAATATTTACCGCCATGACCCGCCATGTCGCAACAAGATTCTTTTGTTCACACTTATCATTGGTTTAACCTGCTTTGTTACGCCGCCACGTAACTTCTTTACATTGTGTTGAATTCTTTATCGCGACCGTGTCTCATAAATTATTTGTTGGTGATTAAGATCCGCGTCACGACATACAGACTTATCTCTCACCAAGTATGTTGTAACTTGGGTTCCTTTGTTTACCGCCAGCGCTTCAATAAGTGAGCATCATTTGTCGCGACATAAATTCTTCTTGTCGCGACTAACTTCTTCTTCAACAGTTTCTTCCGCTTTGAATGATCCATGTTGTGGTGAGTCATGTCGCAACATAGTAGATTATATGTCACTACGCAGATCTTCGCTCATGATCTTCTGTATTATGTCGCAACATAACTAATCTTGGTCTTATTTGGTTTCTTCCATTCCTGTCGCACATACTCTTTGTCGCATATAGCTCATTCCAATTTAGATCTTGTGTTGCTAAGATAGAAAATATTGGTTACACACGCTTTCTAGCCATTTGTCAGACGCTTGTCGGTGATAATAATCGAACTCCGTCGCGACGTAGACCCGCCGCAATCTCTCGTTTTTTCTTCTCTCTTGTCGAAATCTCTCCTTTTTGAATTAAGTCCCAAGAAAACATAAAGTTTGTAAATATTCCATAATTTGGCATTAAAACAACCTCCCAAAATACTAAAACAGTTTAAAACGGATTAGTGCAATGTATTTAGCAAGACCATCAACTAATCTTAAAGTTTCATTTGGTCCCAAGCAAAGAAAAGAAGATTTTGTTTGTCCACTTTATATTATTTTATGAAAATTTTCTATTTTGTACCTAAACTTATCTCAAGAATCGAATTGAAACTAATAATATAAACATCAAATTCTGCTTTTTGTTCAAACTTAAGAAAATTTCAATTATTGTCAAAACAGTGAATGAATTTAAATGTAAACACCACTAATTAACTCGATCTCCAAGGGTGTGATGGTTTTCTTTTACCTTCCTCCCTATGTGATTACCTAATCTTCTCGGGGGACTCTACACAAAGGATCGCAATTTTTAGCTCTTCAAAGTCCCATATGCTTGTTTTTCATTAGTCTCCACTAATGTAGCAAGTACCAACTTCAAGATCAATTAGGTCTTTTAGGGTTTGTGTGAGTCATTTGTAATTGCAGATAAAGGAGAATTTAGCCAAAATTTTAGCTCTAGATTCCACTTCCTTCAAGTGTGTGTATATATGTCTCTATCCTTCATCCTTTCTTTTCTATTAATGTTCAAAAATATATTCCCTCAAACTTGTCCTGATGTATTATACGCATATTCTCGCCTTGGCATCTTTGCAGAGTCCTTTTTGCTTTTTGTTACTTGTCAAGGATTTTGTGATTAGTGCAATGTTTCATCTTCTTGTGCTTTCTACCACTCTTTAGAGAAATTAAGCAGAGGCTCCCATACCAGCTTACATTGGGGCATAGGTGTTGAAACACCCCCTAAGAAACTTAATTGTTCAAGAGAGAAAGGCCACAAGACAAAACTTAATCCCATTTGACAATTCACACTTTGACTTTCTCTCACATTCTTTTTCATTTCTTCATCCTGCTTTTTTCTTTTCCATCCTTCATCCTTTTTTTTGTTTCTTTCAAATCAACATAACATTCCCAAACTTGTCCTTTTCGTGATTTTAAAAGCTGGGTCTCAAACTCCGGCATAAGGGTTCTTTATTGTAAGATTAATATAAGGGTTTGAGCTTCTCAATTGTCGCTGAATGAAGAAACTAGACAATTTGCTCAAACCCGAAATCCGTATATATGCTTATGCATATTATAAGGGTAGGATTGAAAGGCTAAACTTCCAAGGATGGCCTATATCACTTCACTTCGTTAGTGGTATTGCCTAGATTTCGCTCGACTAATAATCTAACAATTATGACTGATCGTTGATCAAAGGATCGAACCTTAAGATGTCCCTAATTCACAATTTGTTAAGGAACATTTTGACCATGTGCATTGTTTTTCAGTACTTTCACTAACCTTATTGTTTATACAATAGTTTCAAAAGTCTTATTTGTGCTATCTATTTAATACATTTTCCTAAATCTGAACCTTAAACTTCATTATTGCTTTACACATGCAACTTCCTTTTCCAACTCATTGAGACCTACCACAATTTCAATTGCACTTATTGTTCGGGTTATGAGGTCTGTCAGGCAATTAAAAAACATCATTTTATCATGCAACACACCAGGAATGAAATCAACAACTTAATTCACTAATCCAATGTATCCGTGACAATTCACCATCATTGACCAACTCATTTTTCACATCGATTGGCCCATTTATCAAAACAAAATATAATCTAATAAGCAATTAACACCAGACAAAAATAATTTCACTCAAAATCATTTAGAAAATTACTATTGATCTTTTATTAAGAGGGATGGTTACAATTTTGGTTTGAAGAGAAAAAGGCTACAAGGGTTCATCTCCTTTTGTAGGATTTGGGAATTTTTAGGTTAGGTTCAAGGTTGAAGCTAGCTAAAGATGGAGGAAACTTGGGTATTGAGATGTTTGGTTTCTCTTTCTAAAGGTTCTTCCTCATGAAGAGGCAATGATCACTGCATATTCCACTCTGAAAGATCAATTCATCTTGCCTCACCTATGTTATTCATGGTCTTCTAAGTTCAAAAGGAGCATAATGCATGTTCACTAAATTTGAATTCACCCGATCCGCACTTTCATTCCACAACTTTTGTCCTGTAATTGTTGTCCATCTCAGCTCCTAGCCTCTTCTCTCCACAGCCTCCCACCTCGAATCGTTCAGAGAGATACTTTGAACCCATTCGCCTTCTACATCATACTTCCTTCCATCTTTCTCTTTTTCTAAAAGGTCGCATCTTCATCCCTTTAGTTGTTCATTGTGTATGTAGTTATCTTCGAATCTAGCCTTTCAATTAATGCTTTTTCTTCTCTCCATTTCTTCCTTCCACTCTTCATCCCTCCGCTGGTAATTGCTCCATCTTTGCCTCTCTCTCTCAATCAGCCTGCAAATTCTTCTCCGATCCTCCTCGCTTGTCGTCCCACCTTTCTCTCTCCTCCATTTCTTTCTTTATTGACACCAGCATGTTCATAATCTCTGCATTTCCTTCATTGCTCCTTGAACATTCTGCTGGTTCAGAAAAAGTTTCCCTTACATTAGGAGGAGAATTAATCAATGGGCTCCTTATGTTCTGCATTTCGTCCTCCGATAGCAATTAGCCCCTAACTGGGACGGTTCATCCCTACTGCCCATCTTTCTTCTTCCCGGGGCTCCTCTCTCATCATAATTTCCTTCTCCTTCATTTTCTGCTCTTTGGTCCCTTGACCACTCCTATCAATGTCAAAGGAGAAACCTTAGGACATGTTTCCTCCTCCGCCCATATCCCTTTCACTCCAGCCAGAACACAGAGTCTGGTGATAGTTGCCGGATGGGGGATCAGTCCCCTTTTCACAATCTTATGGAAGGTTTTGATATATGTTTCAATAATTTTCCTCACGTCAAACTTGTATCCCTTCAGTAGGGCATACAAGAGAATGGCTTCGTTTCTCCTTATCAGGGTCAAATGGCTTAGTAGGAATAATAACATGTTTATAAATAAAACCAGACCTTTGGCTTCTTCCTCGTTAGGGATCCCCGATTAGTACTCAACAAAGGCTATTGTTCAAGGGAGTCATAGTTTTGAGCACTTTTTGTGTACTAAATCAACCTAATTAACTCAATCGGCACACCACGGTCCCGACTATACTACTGATCGCATTTTGTGGCTATTTTTGTACTTTTTGCAAGCTAAATTAGGCTAAAGTCATCGAGTCGACTCAAACACGAAGAATCCAAGCCAAACTCTGAGTCATAGACAGTCAAGTGAAATTTGGAGCATAAAAACAAGAAATCTAAACATCAAGAATTTTGCAGGGTTGCGAAAATTTCACAACCTGTAGAATTTCGCAAGTTGAGAATTTTTGCAACCTGCGACTGTGTCTTGTTGACCCTGTTTTTTACCAGCTTTTTGCACCTTTTTTCCTAAACTAACCTCTTTGTATTTCTGGTGTTTTATACATTTTTGTAATTTCCCTTGATTCTCGAAGATATGCTTCAACAAGTGGCTCATGTGATCATCACTGAACGCAATAAATTTTGGCGCGAAAGCTTTCAACTCTCTCGCCTGTTTTCCTTTCCCTCATTTTACCTTATTTTCTCCCTCTTTCTCGCTTGCCAAACACCCCCTAAGGATGACAACTCAGAGGATGGTTGGCTGTTTCTGATCCTTGAAGAGTAGGATGGGTAGTGGGTTTTGAGGTAAACTGCTGGTCCTTTTGTTTTTAACGCATGCAGTTGTTGTCATTTATACCTCTTTCTCTCACTTTAGGTTTAAATTTCTTTTCATGTATCTTTAGTGACTAAAGATTGGAAGTAATCTTTCAGTGTTCAAGGATGTTATTACTAGATCCATTGAGACTCGTTTTGTTGCCATTTATTTGTTATTGTAGGGTAGATCAAAGGATCGGTTTTTACTGTCTTGAAACATTAATGACCAATAAATGTTATGTCTTAAGAGGAAAGCTAATAGGATTAGGACTTTAATGATCATAATCAAATTCTGAGTTCGTAATTCTTGTGTTCTAATCTGATTAGGACTGTTACAACTTAAGATTAATTAGTAGGACTGTTACATATTAAGTATGATCACATAAGATTCTTATTAATTAAGGTAGGATCGTTACATATTAAGTATGGTTGTTAAGGCATTCTTATTAATTAAGAGGATCTACATATTAAGTACGGTCAAGCATGCATTCTTATTAATCAAGAGGGACTATCACACATTAATGTTAGACATTAAGAATGGACTGTTATAGATTATTCTTAATCAGTAGGACTGTCACACATTAATGTTAGACATTAAGAATGGTCTGTTACAAATTATTCTTAATCAGTAGGACTATCACACATTAATGTTAGACATTAAGATTGGACTGTTACAGATTATTACACATTAAGTAGGATTGTTCCAAATTAATGATGGACTGTTAGATTAAGAGTAATCAGCATTGGTGAATGATCACTATTAGTGTGATTAATGATCAGGAGAAATTTCCAGGCAATAACTCACTCATGCTAGCCTTAAAATTTGTTTATGTGACTAACGTTGCAATTGAAAGACCATATTCATAATCTGATTATGTGCTTAATGTGTTTATATTCAATTTGCATGGTGCATGTCATGGCCCTTAGTTCAATGTGATTGGTAGGTATTAATTATGGTTTATAATTTTAAATGGTTCAAGGTGGTTTCGCACTTTATTGGACACAACATGTGCGGCCTCTTTTTCATTATATTAGCATACTACCACAGAGTCAAGAGAGTTTTTATTGGACACAACATGTGTCTCTTTTATTATTTAAGCATAAAATAGCATACAATTATTACTTGCTTGTAATGAAAAAGAATCTAAGAACGGAGGCCCGTTTCGCTCTTAGAGACAAGCCCATAAAGCTAAGGTATTGGTGAAAGTTGCATCCCAAGATCTCCATATCAAGGCTTATGGAGATCACCTAGAAATGGGCTATGACATGTCACGCTTACATTTATGCTTATAAATATGCTTGTATGTGGATGCATGTATATGTTTATAAAGTTTGCCTTAACAACTTGATAATTTCATCACATAAAATATTGTCACAAAATGCCTATAATTTAACACTTATCACTTCGATCGCCTTAATATAGTTTATGCCAGCAGGTGTATCAGCCATCTTAGGGAAGACATGGATGGATAATGGTGGTGATATCCATAAGATTGAATATGGTTAGACTTAACTAGGCTATCATAACGGTTTTGGGCCTATAAGCATAAAAGGAAAGAGTTTTCACCTACTTAGCTTAAGTTTTAAGTGTTATGTCAAAGCTAAGTTTCTGAATTTAAGTCAAACGTGATTTTCAATTCAATTAAGAAACTATAAGATTGTTTATGTGTTAATTAAAGAGTTATACTTATGGGAGATTAAAGACCTATTTATTAAAAAGCTTTGCATATTTTTATATGTAGACTAATGGCATCAAACAACACATCAACATTTACTCTAATGATCATTCTGAAAAGGAAAAACTTAATGGGACAAACTTCCTCGATTGGTATCGAAATTTCGTGGATTGTCCTTAAACAAGAGAGGAAGATGTATGTTCTTGATAATGAAATCCTTAATGAACCTCCTAACAATGCCCCACGAGCCGAAAGGGATGCTTATAGTAAGCATTTGAATGACTCAGGGATGTAACCTGTCTTATGCTTACAACCATGAACTCAAAGCTCAAAAGCAATTTGAGGAATGAGTGCATTTGATATGATGGTGCATCTCAAGGGAATGTCTCCAAGAGCAAGCATGTCAAGAAAGGTTTACAACCACCAAAGCATTGAATGCATGGCAGATGACTCGCACAAGAAGTGCACATGCTACAAAGATTTAAGGGTCCATCGATCACTTGATAAGCTTGGTGCTCCTATTAGTCATGAATTGGCTACTAATCTGATTCTAGGTTCATTACCTGAATCTTATGATCAATTTGTTATGAACTACAATATGCACCATATGGAGAAATGGTAAGGAGGTTAAACAGCCAGTCCCCAGAACAGCAGAAGAAGGCAAGGAAACAAAAGAAGCTGAACTAGAGGAGGAGGTGACTAAAGGGAATGCAGTGAAAAATAGCACACCCCCTCCTTTTCCGCAACCATTAAAAGCCAAGAAAAAGACGATCAACCAGGTTGAAATATTAGAAGTTCTAAGGTAAGTGAAAGTTAACATCCCCCTGCTTGACATGATTAAACAAGTCCCCACGTATGCCAAATTTTTGAAGGACCTGTGCACAGTGAAGAGAGGGTTAAATGTCGACAAGAAGGCCTTCCTTAAAGAACAAGTCAATGCCATCATTCAAAGGTAAGAATTCCTAGTAAAATACAAATATCCAGGTTACCCAACCCATCTCGTGAATATCGGAGGCACTTGTGAAAAAGCACGCTAGACTTCGGGAGCCAAAGTCAACATGTCGCCTTATTCAGCATAAGTAGCTAGGTTTGGAGAGCTTAGCTCACGTCCATTGCATTGTCCCTGCGCATAGATCCATAAAATACCAAAGGGCACCGGTGGAGGATGTTTTAATACAAGGGACAAATTTACTATCTCAGACTTTGTTGTGCTTGATTGGATACGTAACCTGCTGCACTGGGCCAACTATGTGCCCATCATCCTGGTAAGTCATTGCCACTTCTAATGTGATTATCAATCAGCCATAAATAGAGTTATGCAATCAGCATTCGGGAACAGACTTTGGAACTCAATATCTTTCTTCACTTAAGTAAAAGCATATGCAAATCCAGCGAAAAGGGTCCGAGGAATGCAAATTGATACACCGAGGAACAAGTCGATCAACAACAAATGCGTGATGCTAATCGAGGAACCAAGCCGACCGCCCGAAGAGCAGCAAGAAACCCAAGGCATGAATACTGTACAGGGGCACTGGAAAAAAAAAGAGGAAATTCTACCTCTACTAACTGGGGGAGAAGCCAATGAGCCTTAAAAATTGGATCTTGGTCCCTACCAGATACTAAAGTATGCATACCCGAAGAACATGAACAAAGGCCTAGTTGTCATATCCTCCAAGCCAAGAATCAGGAAAACATCCCCGCTGGTACTCAGGAGAACAAGGTAAGCATAGGTGGAAAATCACCGATCTAAAGGGTATTAGCCCAAATAGCTTGCACCCATCACATCTACCGAGGAGGAGGCAAAATCATATAAATGCACAGAAGAGACTCGAACTTCACACGCAGAAGGGTATGTGCTGAAGTCCCAAAGTCACATAAGCTGGTATTATTTACCCTATGTTCGATAACACTGGGTGAGTCCAATCTGTGCTGGTAGCCTAAGAAATCGTGGGTAACCACCGCGGGCATAACCTAGTGCGGAGAGGAAATGCCCACCCTCCTACTACAGGCTGGAGGGTATGTATTGATTACAGAAGACTGAATGAGGTAACAAGGAAAGATCACTTCCCTCTACCCTTCATGGACCAGCTTCTCGAAAGGATTTCTGGCCACCCCTTCTATTGCTTCATGGATGGCTATTCAGGCTATTTTCAAATTGAGATTGCTGCAAAAGACCAAGAGAAGACCACCTTCACTTGCCCATTTAGCACATATGCCTACTGTGAGGATGCTTTCCACTGTGTAATGCCCCGCACATTCCAAAGGATGCATGCTCGTGATTTTAGCGATTTGATGGAGCGCATTATGGAGGTTTACATGGATGATATACAGTCTATGGAGGGAACTTTGAAGAATGCTTGATCAACTTAGAAACTATCCTGCATAGGTGTATAGAGAAGAACTTGGTACTGAATTGGGAAAAATGCCATTTTATGGTCAACCAAGGAATTGTGCTGGGACATATTATTTCCAAGAAAGGAATTGAAGTTGACAAGGCGAAAATTGAGATAATTTCCAAACTGCCCTCTCCCACGAATGTGAAGACTCCAGGAGGCAATTTGTGGCATGTGCTTTACAGAGGTTTATCATGACTTCTCAAAATTGCCAAGCCTCTTTTATAAGCTATCGAGAAATATGCCACCCCAGGTGGGACGGCAGATCGGCCAGAGGAGCTTTGAGGAGCTCAAGGCTCATTTGACCACTCCATTCACAACAAGGAGGGTCCTCTAACCTGAAGCCACCCTGAGGTAATGTGCGACATGCAAGCGACCACTTATCGGGAGGCCATAGAGGGAATTACACCACCACCAGAAAGAACTTCCGGCAAATGTTCATGCTTGGGACAAGTCATGTTTACTTGGTTGGCCTGACATAATCATCTTCACAGATCACTCCTAGCTTTGAAATACCCGTCACCAAGCAAAATGCCACAGGCTAGGGCTCACTCGACTGCCCTCCCCGTCCAAAGAGTTCAACCCGCAGACAGCATAAAAGTGGTGTGAGAATACTGTCGCAGATCATCTCTCGAGACTAACCATAGCACACAACACCCACAACCCTTCAATTAATGATGAGTTTCCTGAGGAGTCCCTATTGCTAGTGGAAAATGCCCCATGGTATGCTCACATTGCCAATTTTTTGCAAATATAGGTTACTAGCAGACCTAAGCGCACAAGATGTAAAGCTTTTTTCTCGCAAAATTCATTCCTACTTTTGGGAAGAGCCCTTTCTTGTACAAATATCAGGTTGGATCAAATAATCGAAGATGTGTGCCCGAGGGAGAACAAAAGGATACTCAGCCAATAAGCCATGAGAACGCATGGAGGCCATTGCCCCAGAAAACTACCGCCAGAAGGTGCTACTAACTGGGTTCTATCGTCTTCACTTTTCAAGTGATGCCCACAACAGTGCTTTCTGAATATACAAATGTCAAAGGTTGTAGTCTCTCATTGTCACATGATGCCTCCGAACCCAATTTTGGTAGTTGATTCGTTCGACGTCAGTATCGATCATAGACCACTCCCTTATTCTTTTTCGATATGTTTACATTTTCGTAGGGCTAACTATGTCGAATGGGTTAGCTAAGACAGAAAGTGCCAAAACTCACAGGTGGAAGAAATTTCAAGGAGAATATCTTCTAGATTGGGGTCCCCAAGGCCATAATCAAAGGATTTGAGGTCCACATTTCTCGCAACAAACCATTTGAGAACCTCCTAGCTAAGTATGGCGTAAAGCATAAAGTGGCCACCCCTTACCATCCTCAAACCAGTGGTCAAGTTGAGCTTGCCAACAGGGAAATCAAAACAATATTGATGAAAGTGGTGAACTCTAATAGAAAAGACCTGGCTTCTGCTTCGCTGGATTCCTGCGGCATAGAGAACAAAGATACAAGACCATCTCGTATGTCCCCCATCGCTTTAGTTTATGCGTGTCACCGCCCGTGGAACAGAGTATAAGGCATGGTGGCAAGCCAAAAGCTGAACCTAGATAGGAAGAGTTGGCCTTAAAAGGCCCTTTATATCAATGAGCTTGTAAAGGAGCCGAGAAATGATGCCTACTTCCAACTCTTTAAAATTGCAAAAGACAGACTTAAGAAATGGCATGATCAGCGCCTAATAGCTCAGAAAATTTTTAAACAAGGAGACTGTAAGCATTTATGACTCCAAGCTCCACCTCCTTCAAGTAAGTTTAAGTCGCGTGACCGCCCATTCATCGTCCATCAAGTCTACCTCAATGGACTGACCTTCTTAATTCTAAGGACAAATGTGGTGTTTAAATTCAAGGCAAAGATTCATATGTTTCCTACACAAATACATGTTGCACAAGGAGGATATTCCTCCGACCCCCATGAATCCAAAAGGCTACCCTATGTGGGTGTGGTCTTTGCATAAATTTCTAGGCCACCCTGCACTTTGCGATACTTTGTTTGTTTTTTAATTTACAATTGTGGTTTGCATAATTCCTTCATTCCAGCTAGTTTCGTAATGTGCTTCTATGTTTTTCATTTGCTTATTCTAAAGAATTTTGTTCTCTATTTTTGTAGGTGTTGCAAAAGCAGGTTTCCTTTGCTGCAGTGTAGAAATTTCTAGGTTTGCGAAATTTCACAACCCCCTACGTGCACTGTTCATCTTCCTCCCTCTTCATCTTCTATAACCTCTCGTTTCCTGCGAAATACATTAGTTTCTCTAGTTTTTTAAGCCCTAGCCTTAAAACCCATTTATGAACATTAAATAGCTAAACCTCCCAACCACCCTAACCCATCTATTTAACCCCCCTTTTCTTCTTTCTTAGCTTTCATTTCAAAACATCCCAGTTCTTCTCCCAAACCTCCAACTCTCCCTCTCTCATTCTTCATCTCCTTCCATCTCTCTGGGCCCGCTCATATGTTGCACGTGAGGGCACAACTTCAGTCGTGGGTGCGCCCACTCTTCCTCCCTCCCGGTGGGTCTAATCCCAAACTCGATACTGGGTCACTGCCACAGAACCATCATACTCACTCCACCCTGACGCAGACATGATACTAGAGCTGGTCCCACTCCATCTCCTCCACATCCAAGGTCGACCCAGAGGGCCCCACCTTCCAAAGGGTCCCACCCTCCCGGCCCGTAGTGAGTCTTCCGCCCAGCCCCCGGCTTCTCCCATTCACCACCTACCAAGGCCCCGCAGATCTCCTCTCGATCTCGTCCCTATATCGATCATCGTGCGACCCTCCACTAAGGACCCTATTGCCAAAATTTAATCATAGATTGTGGACTCTAGATAAATGGTTCATTATGATCTTCCCACTTTACCATCCAAAGCTCATACACTTATACGACTAGTGCAGTAGGTACTCCCTAGAGATTTATGACCTCGCGCCAGTTTTTCAACCCCCCGGGTGGTCATGGAGTTCTACCACACTATGACATCTGCGAGTGCCTAATCTCGACCGTTTATTCATTTCATATCGATGGTCGACCAGTGGATACTTCGAGCCACGTATATCGCAACTGCGCTCATCCGCCTATGGTCCCCGCTTAACTCGGGCCGACATGCATAAAGGACCCCATCCTTCTATTAGGGAGATGGTTCGCTTACTATCCTGGGACACAACAGTCGGATCTATCTTATTCAGGAGGCACTTCCTCCGTTAGATGCTCCTTTATCGATCAGCACTTGGCGGTCTAACTGCTGGGCCTCCAAAGATTCTGCAGCTGCAGTAAGACGAAGGCTATTCTCGTGAGGCTCAGCATCGCGATCTCCGGTGGGCTTTGGTTCAGCCTTACCGAGCTCATTATGACCTCTTTATTCCATTTTGGAGGACAGGTCCACCAGCATCTCGACCGTAGTCGAGTCCACTCCCTCCTATTCCCAAGACTCTTATGCCGTATTAGAGTTATTACTCCGCTTTTCCTGATGACTTCCAAGATAATGCAATCGGTCGAGATCAAGGTGTCAGACGATCGCTGGACCGATGGTAGATTATGCCTGCTTCACACCTCCCACCTCCGTGATCCGGGGTCAGATCAAACAAAGAGTCGATCTCCCCATGAGGAGAAGCCACTCCAACAATGCATACAAGAGGAGCCCCGCATTCCAAAGATCATCGCCTGTACCTACTTACCACTGCTCCATTACCCACATCTCCTGCATCCTCTATACCTCTTATTCATGCCACAGTAAGGTGATCTGGAATCAACAATATTTATATCCTAAATTCCTACTGTCGTAGCAAAGCTACTGCAGTATAGTGGCTTTAGGGTAGAACTCAAGGATGGGTTTTCTTCGCATAAAATGATTTACAGTTGATGTAAAATGGTGATTTCAATTTACTTGGGGTTTTGTAAAAAAGTGTGATTGTGGTTTGAAAACTACAAACAAAATGAAATAGAATGTAAAAGAATTCCTCAAGTCTCGTGCCATCGGGCTTGGTGGTCTCGAAGCACCCGAAGTCTCGTCCTTTCTCACGTCGGGGAGGATGACCTATAGTCATTTCCTGATCGAATCTGCTGTAGCTATGAAAAACCTAACCTCAAAAGTTTTCCTTGAGATACAACATTTATTGATCATTCATGTCTCAAAGCCAAAGAAAACTAATTCTTCGACCTAACTCGCAGAGGCAAATAAACGGTGAACTAAGGAGCCTCATGGATTTAGCCATAAGCATCCATCAACAACCTAATGCTTACATCGTTATCCAAAAAACAAGGATTTAAACCCGAGGTGATACAAAGACACATAAATGATGAATAATCAGATGTTGAAACAGAGACAACAATTTACTCCTCACAAAACCTTAAGTCTTTAGGATTTACTGGGCATCCTCGAGTTGTCATCCTCAATGAGCAGTCGGTTTGAGAAAGAGAAAGGAGAGAAAATGAGAGAAAATCACCTAGGAGGGAAAGCTGAAAGCTTTTGGCGCCAAATTTTATTACATCCAATGATCGCCCCCCTGTACAGAGCTTGACTGAGGCTTATATACTACTCAGAGTCAAGGGAAATTACAAAAATGTCTGAACTACCAACAATACATAAGGGGCAGTTTAGGAAAAAGTCACAAAAAAATGTTGTCAAATGGAAGTCAAAGTGATAAGTAAAGCAGTTATGAGTAAATTCTGAACTCGCGAACACACAGTCAAAGTGGATAGAGAAAGATTTGCACCTCAAGCAGTGACCTTACTGTGTCGTAAAACACAACCCCCGCAAAATTTCTACAAAGGGTCCAAATCTTTAGTTCAGGGTTTGGGCTTCCTTCCAACTTCTGACACGTATCTCCAAGTTTGGCCTCGATTCTTCGTGGTTTGAGTCATCAAGACACAGTCACATTATTTAGCTTGTATAACTAAAAAATAGCCACAAAATGCGATGGGCAGTAAGCTTCCGACTTTAGTGTGCCAATCGGGGTTAACTAGGTTGATTAGTACACAAAAAGTACTCAAAACCTGTAATACACAGGCTCAAAATGAAGACTATTCGGGCACTGAATCAACCCCTCCAGAGCTCTCACCCAAGAGACCACAAACATGCAGACTACCAACCCACTATTCGCGCCACCTCCGCAAAGACATCACCATTTCTACTGGATTTCCCGCCATTATGGACGCAACAGACGTTCCTCCGTCACTACAACATCCTTTACGGTTGCCCAAGATGCCCTAGTCAGAGGACACACACCAGGCCATCCTCTGGCAGATTAAGAGTCACCCGCCTACCCCCAATTTCCTCACAGTGTCGCGCCTAGGGCTCTTTAGTTCATCCCTCCTCCAGCCGTGACTTCTCCTCATCAACGTACTCTCGCAGCTTCTTTCAGACTCCGCTTGCACAGCTAGTGATATGAAGCTAATTCCTCCAGCTTATACTAGCAAAGACCTCAAATTTCGTCTGTAATAGGATGACCTTCCACTAAATACACATTGAGAGGTAGCACTTCCTTCTCTAACTCGTCTACCTGAGCCCATTGTAGACAATGCTACATTTATTGGGAAGGAGAGTTAGCAAAGGAAGTGGTTTTTACATTCATAAGTTTATATTGCTATTTTGAACAAGCCCATTTTGTGATGTTTAGTGGCTTGTTATTTAACCGTTTTGTTAAAGATGTAGTTTGTTTTTGTAAAGATGAAAATATAGCCATATATCTTCTTATACATACTATACAACCCTTTTTTTTATTCTAAACTTGCACCTATTTTGGCACCCATTTTTTTTATGTTTTGCCTAGCTTGCAGTTTGAAAAATTGAAACACTGCCCAATTCCATTGATGTTAGATTCCTTCCATGCATGATTAAGTAGATGATCAGTTGAAGTCTCATGTTTTCACCTTTTCTTCCACCTTAGCTAACCAGCCACACAAGCACATCAAAGATTTCTTCATTAAGCTACCCTAACTTTCTAGCCTCCTTAACTTTGCAAAACCTACCCTAGTTTCGTTGACCACCTGTAATAGGTTAAGGACCCCCAAGAAAAGAAGGCCAATGAAGTCTTCCAAAAGAAAAAGAAAAGAAAAAGAAAAAGAAAAAGAAAAGAATAGAAAAGCAAAGAACGCTTTGCCTGAAAAACCCGAAAGAATGCCCGAGGGGTATACTACGTAAAGCTCCAAAACACGGTGTCGGGGCTTCTACAGTTGAGTCACCGGCCTGCTCGCTACATGGGTGGATAGGTGAGGTTTAGCGAGTTGTAGGTGCTGGAATTTCGAAGTCATTCGGAGTCCGGGGTGAAACCTGAAGAGTTAGTGGTTGAAAGACCCTTATGACTTGATGCCCTAAGCCTTGATCGTCAGGAGTCACCTGTATCCTCACATGGACTTGATGAAGTCGATTCCAAAGATTGCACTCTGCCAACACAAAGGAATTGTGGAATAATAGTGGATCCTGATTTATTTAGGCCACTAATGTTCTAACAAGCAGAGTAGCTCTCTGTCAGAGAGTGAAGTTTCGCGTTTATCATTTAAACCGACTACGTGAAACACTAGATTTCGTGGAAGCTTCGTGTTGATTGTTCTGAAAGTTGATGCTCCCTTGAAGCTTGATTCTATATGGCATTCATTCTCTCCAGATGGTTTTTGAGTAGGGTTTTGGTGATTCATACTGAGGGTTAGGCATAACTTATTTACATTCTTTGGAATACCAATCGTGGAACATAATTTACCCGCCTCTCTTCTCGCTATCGCTAAGGACTAGCAATGTGTCGGTTGGGGGAGTGATTAGTACCCAAATATTATGCTATTTTCGAGCCCCGTTTATTGTAGGTTTCGGTGCACTTTTGTTACTAATCAACCTAATTAACTCAATCGCACACCAAGGTCCCGATCATACACGATCGCATTTTGTGGCTATTTTCTTGTACTTTTGCAAGCTAGCTCAGGGCTAAAGTCACCAGCTAATTCAACACGAAGAATCCAAGCCAAACTCGGAGTTGCAGATCAAAAGTCAGAAGGAAATTGGAGCAGAAAATAGAAGAAATCAAAACACTGAAAATTTTCGTGTTGTCATGGTACCTCGCAACCCTCGCAGTATTTCGTAGTTGCAGTACTCAAACCTCAAGAATTTATCCTGTTGACCTGCTTACCACAAATTTTGTACCTTTTTTCCTAAACTACCTTCTCTTTGTATTTTCGTGTTTTATACATTTTTTGTAATTTCCTCTGATTTATACAGAGTAAGCCTTAGTCAAGGCTCTGTATAGAATCATCACTGAACGCAATAAATTTTAGCGCAAAAGCTTTCAACTCTCCCGCCTGTTTTCCTTTCCTTCATTTTACCTTATTTTCTCCCACTTTTCTCGTCGCTAAACACCCCCGAGCATGACAACCTCGTGAGAGGTCACAAGCTTCTCTTATCCTGAAGAGTAAGGACTACCGGGGTAGGGCTTTGAGGTAACCGCCGGTCCTTTTGTTTTTAACGCATGCAAGCAGTTGTCATTTATGCCTCTTTCTCTCACTTAGGTTTAAATCCTTTTGATATCCCGAAAGTGACCAAAGATTCGCAATCTTTAGTGGTTCAAGTGATGCTTATTACTGGATCTACTAAGACTCCGCTTAGTTGCCATTTATTTGTCACTGTAGGGTAGATCAAAGGATCAGTTTTTACTGTCTTGAAACATTAATGACCAATAAATGCTATGTCTCAAGAGGAAAGCTATTAGGGTTCGATTTTATAGCTGAATGAAGATCCGGTTCAAGAAATGACTATAGGTCATTCTCCCCAACGTGAGGAAATGAACCCGAGGACCTCTCAGTTGCCCTAGAACCTCAAACCCAGTGGCCCGAGACTTCAAGGAGTTCTTTTACGTTTTATTACATTTTACTTGCAGTCTTCAAATCACCAACCCCACTGTTTTTATGAAAAAAA
This sequence comes from Tetrastigma voinierianum, assembly GCA_016808115.1. Lineage (NCBI taxonomy): Eukaryota > Viridiplantae > Streptophyta > Magnoliopsida > Vitales > Vitaceae > Tetrastigma > Tetrastigma voinierianum. Next base: position 131,567 of record JAEQBH010003463.1, on the reverse strand, counting down.
GAAAACCTAAAATTCAAAGTGAAATCACCATTTTGAATTAACTGTTGGTTACCTACACGAAGAAAACCCATCCCTGTGTTCGACCCTAAAGCCACTATACTGTAGTAGCTATGCTACGGCAGTAAGAGGTTTAGGTTTATAAATATCTTTGATTCTAAGCACCAAATCTCTACCCTGTGCATACTAAGATTTCAGTGAATCAATCCCCTGTGGATGGATTCATGAGGATTTTTCTTAGTTGAGTTCCATTTCCCTTTTCCTCCCGTTAGGAAATCGACAATCTTGTCATGATTGGGTTCTCCAAATAGTCTTTTGAACTTAGATCCATTCTTGGGATCTTTGATTTTTAGAACCTCATTGATCCTTTCATAACCCATGGGGACCCATACTCCTCTCACGTAGATTGAGTCCTCCCTCATATCTATTGATGAGTGCCTAAAACACTCATCTTACACTCGCGTCGGTTCGTCATTTTCACATTTATTTTATAATAATTTTATAGTTTTTGTGGCTGCATCCCCGATTTTGTGTCTCGTGTGCCATGTGTTCATCGAGCGAAAGAGTGCCTTTTGAAGCGCTTTGGAACAATGAGAGCAAAAGTAAGTGAAGTGACCGCCACGTCATGATAAGTCAATTAATGCCGCACGCCACCACGTCATGCCAGCCTTTAAAATCGCATCATCATTTAAAGTACGTAATGGCTCGTAAATTGGGTATCTGAGACGACGAGGAAAAGACTGTAATCTGCAGCGCATCGAGCGATCTCGGAGAAGTGCCGATTCGACTGCTTTCTCATAGTTAGATATTATTTTGGATAATATGATGATGTTTTTAATACTAGACAATTTGATCTTTTCTCCGATGATGGCCTAGGACGCTTTCAGGTTACATCAACCCCGTCACATACAATGGATTAAAGTTTTAATCTTTCATGTTATTCGGGGCTTGTTATTAATTTTTCACATCTACTCTATACTTGCATTTCAATTATATGATAATGTTCCGCCACGTTAGCATAATCGCGACCGAGATCCGAGATTCGAGAGATGAGGGTATTCAGTGATCCGGTAGAGAGCCTTACGATCTCTGCTAATAGAGATATTCCGAACTCAAGGTGGCATTTCGTTAGAACATTTAAGCATTTCTAATACCGAGTCGAGATAGAGATATACTGATTCTATTCACTAGATAGCGGATATACCCTGAGAGAGGATAATCTCGTAGGCAAGATCACCGCTATCGATTATTACAAATATATCAATAACAAATATCTTTGTGAAAAGTAATCCATCGAACGGATAGTGGGGAGCTCTAACCCTAGGCGCTCAACACCATTAATTCACTAGAATCAATAGCTTAGCTGCAGCCTTCCTTTACTTAAATTTTAATTCTAGAATCATTTATCTTATATCATTCAAAAGCAGAACCTCTCAGAGTCAATTCACCTTTCCCGTGGATCATATCCGTGACTTTAAGTACACTATATTACTGCTGTTGCTTAGCCTGGGCCGCGACCCGACCCCACATCTCCATGCCTCACGCTTTATAAACGCTGAAGCCGCCGACGGCTAAATACAATTTGTAAAAACCGATCCTTCATCAAAGAGAAGGGGTTTCATCACCCGATGATTTCTTCGTAGTTATTACTGAAGCAGGTGGCGTGCCTTATGCCAACCACCTCGTCCAGCGGCGATGAGCATGGTGCGAGAATTTTACGCCAACCTCGCTCCCATGTCCACAAAAAGGTCGTGGTGCGAGGGACGGTCAATTTCGCCGCGAGTCGATCATCAGCTTCGATGCTCTGCAGCATGTCCCGCCGACCTTCATCGGGCCACGAGCATCCACTACCCCGAGGTCATCCGCGCATTGACCAAAGGCCTGGGTGAGCTGGAGATCACCGCGCTGGCGCGGTTCAATTTCCCAAGGCCAAGCATTTGGCCTACATTCTGTTTGGCATCACTTCATCACTTCGCCTTATCCCGACGACGAATGTGCGAGGTGACAACCAAATGCTCGCTTCAACTTCGCCATCATCCAGATATACCATTCGATGTCGGGCGTTATAGGATGCATCCTCCATAACCGGACGCTGGCATGAAACTCGCACCCTTTTCGATTTTGATCAGGTAAAACAAGTTCGGTGCCTGACGGCAATGAAATTGCTTCATCCGGACAAGGCCATATCGCTGCTGACACACCCGGTGTCCCAATCAGGAATACGACCGGGCCACGAGCCTCAGACGAGGACGAGCTTCCCGACATCGCCGTTGATTCCCGGGCGATACCTGTGATGATACAGCCGCTCGTCTCATCCACCACCACTCCAGCCTCAGCGGCCGCCTCCCACCCTTCCCCTGATCTTGAAGACCCGGCAGCCTCACCACTCCAGCGCTGACGCATTCTCGATGAGACCCAAGAGCACCGAAGTCCTCTTACTCCGTGATACGGAGGCGTCAAGGCGGTTTACGCGACGTCCCGCCAATCGTGCCATCATTCTACGCCAGCCAGCTTATGCAGCCCAAATTGGCCAAATTCGGTTTTGCACCACCCACCACCACCTCCAATCGCAGTTGATATTCAGTGGGAGCCCTCACTCTATGTTTTATCTCACTGCTGAGGACACCGGTTACTTGTCGTGTGGGGATGTTGATAATTATGTTTTGGTTTTGTTTAAAGTACTATGTTTTTGTTCTTGCTTATTGTTGTTTTGATTTCGTAGTATGCAAAGATTTTTAGTTTGTCTCATATTATTTGTGTTTTATTATATTGTATGCAAAGTTATCGTGTGGTGTTTGTGTTTAGTTTAGTTTGTTTTACATCACACTTTCATGTTAATGAGTCATGTTAGTTGTTTGTTTGTTTTAGGACATTTTTTGCATGTATGGATCGCATACATGTGAAAGCATTTGGAGCATTATATCAATTTTGGATTGAGTCCATTACAACTTGTTCAAATGCATACATTTGCTCGATGCTCTGTGAATTAGGTCGAACAGTCGGTGCGACAATGAATCAATCCCCTGGCAGTCAAGAAACCAAATTTCCTCAAAAACCCTATCACACTCACACACCTTGGGCTGACTTTCGCAGATGCAGGTTAGGTGCCGAACCAACTACTAAAGTTCGATCAACCTAGGGAGATTCGAACCATTTGAGTGATGGGACACCTAATCCAAAGAGGATTGCCATCGAGCCCCAACCAAAAAGAGAAAATACAAAAACAATAGAAAAAGAGAAAAAGAAAAAGAAATACGATGCACAGGTATATGATAGGAATGCTTGACTGTCCAACCCAATCCCTACGCTCCGAGGGGCCTATCAAAGCCTAATGCCCCGAGCCAATCGGGGTCAGAGTCATTGACTTCACCGCCCGCTACATGGGATGTAAGATGACTCATTCACGAACTGAAATTTTGAGTTTGGTTGAGTGTTCGGGTAGTTTGAAGGGAATTGAATGCCCTGGAAGTTCCTTAACCAACTCGGTGGGGGAGTCACCAATGGATCCCCGCTACAGAACACTCATTAAAACTGCACTATGTCTTTCCATTTATTTCTTAGGCCAGGAAATTTCTAAGTATGAGGATGTTAAATAAATGGGTGCCTTATCCTTTTCCTAGTTAGCTTCTTCCCATCAAAGTAGTCGAGCTTAAGCTCGGGGGTATCTAACCTAGGCATACTCGAGGTCATTCATTATAAGCACATAGGTTTTTAGGCGCTAATAACACCATGGATTTGATGCACTAGCCGGCCACCATTCAATCGAATTCTAATTAAAGTCAAATATCTGATGTATGCCTTCACCGAACATCGAGCAAAACAAAGGTAGCGTGAGCTCATCCAATCCGATCCCTATTTTCAAGATGTGCATCACTGCCTTAGTGTTAGTTACATTATGCCTGGTGTGTGTCCTGCTGAGAGCTCGCTCTTGCTTGAGGACAAGCAAGAAACTAAGTCGGGTGTGGATGAAAATAAAACACTCATCTTACACTCGCTTCTGGTCATTATTTCCTCACATTTATTTTATAATAATTTTATAGTTTTTGTGGCTAGATCCCCGATTTTGTGTCCGGTGTGGTTACAGTGTTCATTGATGGAAGAGCAAACTTTTGGAAGCGCTTTAAACAATGAGGAGTGTGCAAGGAAGGATCAAGCCACGCCGCGACACACACGCCGGGCGACGTCACCACGCCGCGACGGTCAACAAAACTCACCTCATCATTTAAAGTACGAATGGCTCGTAAATTAGGTATTCGGGAGACGTGACGAGGAAAGGCAATTTTAATTCCAGAGCAGACTTACAGATCGGAGGAAGTGCTCTGATTTGGACCGCTTTCTCATAGTTAGATATTATTTTGACACATGATGATGTTTTTAATACTGCACCTGATCTTTCTCCAGATGATGTTCTAGACGCTTAGGGTTACATCAAACCCCGTCACATACAATGGATTAAAGTTCACCCTTCATGTTATTCGCTTATACATTTGTCACATCTACCTATACCGTATTTCAATTATATGATAATGCCCGGGTCAATGTTAGCATAATCGCACCTGAGATCCCAGAGATTCTAGAGAGGATGAGGGTATTCGTGTGATCTCGCAGAGTAGGCCTTAGCCGATCTTGCCATCGCAGATATTCGAACCCGAAGGTGGCATTTTTTGGGGTTAGAACATTTTAAGCATTTTCGGAATCTGGGAGTCGAGATAGAATATGCTGATTCTATTCACGAGATAGGCGGATGCTCTCGAGAGAGAGGATATCTCGTAGGCAAGATCACCTCGCCATTGACATATTACAAATATATTGAATAACAATATCTTTAGAAAAGTAATCCATTGAGCGTGATAGGGGGAGATTTAACCTGGCGCTGACACCATTAATTCACTAGAATCAATAGCTTAGTTGCAGTTCCTTACTTAAATTTTACCCTAGAATCATTTATTCAGATATTGTCTGAAAAGCAGAACCTCTGTAGTCAATTCACCTTTCCATGTGGATCGATATCCGTACTTTAAGTACACTATATTACTTGGGGCTACGCGTGCACTTGCGCACATAGGCATTCATTTTACACACCGCGTTTTCGGCCTATCATCTATCATGTTGGAATAAACCTCCCTGACCACTGCAACAAACCAAGGTGGTTTGTGCTTGCAGAATAAACTCCACCCATTTTTTTCGATTTTCTCAGCAAATGGTGAGATGAACGTACCAAACCCCCTTTCTCCAATAAACCCTTTGTCGCTTAGATTCTTTTGCCAAAAGGAGTAGGCTTCATATGAAGTAACCGTTGTGTTTACTTCTTTAGCTTGCTCAGCTCTACTTTTTTCCACTCTTTTATGCTTTTTTCCTTTATGAGCGGGGTTTTATTACCTCTTTACGCGCCGGTTACCTTCTTAGGGTTGTCTCAGTCTGAGGTTCCAGATGAATCTCCTCTTCACCAGCTGTGTACTCTTCCATGCATCATCTCATTGAGATTTGGGACTAGGCTCTGTGGTTCTGCCATCGATGAGATCTGGATTTAGGGTTTAAGGTCTTTGAAGTCTAGGGTTTTTAGAAGTCAAAGATAGGAAAGTGGGATTTTGGTGAGTATGGTATTATGAAACCTTTGGAGGTGACTTTCGGTTTTTTTTTTTTTGAGAACTTCTTCAGTTTATGGCTCAATAAATTAATGTTTCTCTTAAGTAGTAGTGACAGTGTGATTAGGTCACAATAATATCTTTTGAATTTACTTATGGAATTTGTTTTGTGACCCCTAAAAAAAAATGAAAATTTCACCCCATTCTTTAAAATTCCTTGTTGCGACATACTTTAGGTTTGTCGCAACAATGACTTGTCATGACAGTAGAAAATTTTGTCGCGACACATGTCATTGGACCCAATAAATGTCCATAGGTTACAATCTGGGTCGCAACAAGAATTTTCCTGTCGCGACAAAGATTAGTTCTGCAAACTAAAAAGTAGGTCACGACACTGTTTCTATTTCCATTTACTTTAGTTTCAAAAAATTTTGTCGTAACAGGAAAAACAAGGTCACGACATCATATTTTAGTGAGTTCTGTCACGACCGAACTTTTAATGTCGCGACCTAATTGTGGACCCTACCCAATCCACGAGTTGGCGTGACTCGCTTTTAAATGAAAAGAAAAAAAAAATGGGTTGATTTTCGAGTTTTGGAAAATCTGTCCTCGAGGAGGAACGGTTTTGCTTTGGAGTTGCCGCTTACTTTTTGTTTTTATTTTATAAAGGGGAAAACCAAGTAAGAACAAAAAACCCCAATGACTTCAGTATGGAAAAAGAGGTCTATGAAAACTAGATTTCTGGGTCCGAGGATCATATTACCTATCGGGAAGGTATCTCATATAAGGTAGCACCCTTCTAGGCCCGGAACTCCGTCTCTATTAGTGAATTGGGTATGTGGGAGCATATGGGTCAAAGATCAAATAGTCTCCTAGGCTAAACATACAACTTGGATCACACCAACCTAATTGGTATATAGCATGCTTGAGAACACTCAACCAAAAGGGCAAATGACGCGTACCAATGGTCCCTGGCCACGCACTACATCAAAGGTTAGTCAACAAACATAACAAGCATGCATGACACTCAAACACAAAACATCCATGTGAAATTCATTACCCTGACATTAAAGCCGCATCTGTGGTCCACCCCAACAGTAGGGAAGGTTAGTCATACGTTTCGGGCATACTGTTCTCAAAATTAATTATCAAAAGCAAAGCAAGCCAGGAGAAACCATACATTGCATCTCAACCACTCATTGATGCTACAACACTTTTCAAGCTATACAAACACATCTATTCATCTCAAAGAATCGGTCTCGATAAAACACTAGACTACTATTGCTTAACTAACCACCCTTTGACCTGCATAGACCCTAATTCTTACGAATCCAAGATAAAAACACATTAACCTGAACTAAACCCCATTTCAGACCCTAAACGTAGCCCTACACTGATCTGGAGTGATTAGTGCTCAAAAAGTGCAATTTTGGACCCTATTCAGGATAGGTTTTGGGTGCTTTTTGCGCACTAATCATATCAATTAAGCCAATTGATGTGTGCAGGTCTATTTAGTTCCACTAATATCGTTTCGAGCTTGTTTTTGGTTATTTTTGCAGGGTCTTGAGTACCTCGGTCATTTAAGTTCAGAATACGTAAAGATATGTCTTAGAATGGGGAATCATGTATTTTAGCCATCAAAAATATCAAAATTGATGTGGAGTAAGGCAAGCCCGTGATGAAGAAGAAGTGCAAAAGTATACGTGGGATGCGTATTTGGATCAAGAAAGCGGGGAATTTTCGCTATAGGCTGCGAAAATTTGTTCGCAATCTGTATTGTAATCCTAAGCGGTGGGAAATTTCGCTAGGCTAGCGAAATTTAGCTATCTAAGCGAAATTCAGCATTGCCCTAGTGAAATTCCACCATTTTAAGCTATCTCTCACATTTTTCGCTAGGCTAGCGAAATTTCTCTAGCTAGCGAAATTCACTGTAGATAGCGAAATTTCTCAATTTCGCTATCTGCAGCCATTTAAGCTAGGCTAAATTCTTCTGCATAAGCGAAATTGCTACCACAATGAATTTTGTATAATTGATCCCAAACGACCCCGTTTTGGTGTATTACCACCTTGTCCCTTGTATGAGCCAATATTTTAGGCTTTCTTGTATTTTCACACTTTGGGTGGGCTATATAAACCCCCATCATTTTGTAACCCTAAGAAAACTTTTGAGCAACTTTTCATTTATGTAAATATCTCCCACAGCTTTTCTTTTTAGGGTTTCATTTGCTCTCTTCTCTCTCCTCTTTCTTTCATTTTCTAGGCTGCCCAAACACCCTTGGGGATGACAGCTCCAGGGATGATTGACTAAGCCTCCTGTATGAAGGAGGGTTGCTTGCTTAGTTTTGGGGGCTACGCTGCGGGTGTCTCGTGTTTTAAATGATACAGGTACTGCATTTATGGTTCCATACCTTCCAAACTAGGGTTTAATGCCATTTAATGTCATTGCTTTGGTCAATACTTGCCATGCTTTAGGGTACAGTGCATACTTATTGGTAGATGCACTGATATTCTTTAGATGGCCCTTACGAGCCACTGAAATGAGGTTGAGTGTTAGGGTTTTAAACTAAAAGGGGCTGTAAATGCATAATACTGTTTTGACTCAAATAAGTGGTTTAGGGTTAGGTTTAAGTTAAACAAAAGATCCCGTTATGGCTGACTATATGTTACTTGCCATAATGCGAGAGGATATATGACAGGACACTTTAATAGCCACATGTTATCAGATTTAGTGACTGAGCCTTCAAGGTTACCATTCACACTTTCATTTTAAGCCATTCACGGTCGATCGGTGAACATACAGCCCCACTTTGTTTTTAACAAAATCCGAAAATCCAAACAAAAGCCTCACATTTTCCAAACACTGATGCAAATCATTCGTGGGATGAAAACCCCATCCCCGTGTTAGGCCACTAGACATTTATCTTGCGGTAGCTTGACTACGGCGGTAGGAGAACTAGGATACAAATATTGTTGATTCAGGAATCACCCCTCTGGTAGCGCGAATCCAAATGGCAGATTATCGGGGGATGGTGCCAAACTACGTTTGATGAGTTGGAAGTGTACTTGTAATTCTCATTACAAGTGTAGGTGACCTTTTAGACCTTTTTGAATTTCAGTTCTTTGTAAGCGCAAGTTTCCTTGCTGCGATTCTTGCCTTTGTTGTTTTCATATAGTCAGTTTTATTCTAGCTAACACTAACCTTTTTGCCAAGTTTGTTTGTGCTCTTTGTTGTGTCTAAAATTGTGTAACATGTGTTTATGCACCACTGGGATAGAGACACTTCAGGTAGACTACAGAGAATCAGTACACCAATTGAACAAGGTTGTGAAGTCAGTGTACACAGTGAAAATATGGATCCACTACCTGAAGAACAGCAAAGCCAGCAGGGCACCAAGTGAATCTGACATCTTATAAAATTCCGATGAGGATCACATACACCCTCTAGAGTTAGTGCCCGCTTCTGCATCATACCTCTATTTGAAGATGCTTAGTAGTGAGGCTATTTGGTGCCCCTACGTTTCATGGTATGGAAAATGAAAACCCATACACTCATATTAGGGATTTTGAAGAAGTTTGCATTACCTTTAAGGAAGATATGATGGATATGGATTTGTTGAAGTTGAAAGCATTTCCATTGACCCTCAAGGACAAGGCCAAGATATGGCTAAACTCACTGAGACCCAGAACCATTAGAAGTGAAATTTTGGTGTTGATTTGTACACCACGAGTAAATTTGATCGGAATCAACAAAATTTATATCCTAAGTTCCTCCCTCTTTGCCGTGGTCAAGCTGCTGCCGGTATGAGTAGTCTAGGGTCGAACATAGGGATGGGTTTTCTTCGATATGAATGACTAATAATGGCTGAATTGGTGAATTAAATTTGGATTTTTAAGGTTTGGTAAACGGGGGTTTTGGGTGTTCAGCGACTAGCTAAAACAAGAAAAAAAAAGAAGCTGTAAATAGAACCCCCTTGAAGTGTTAGGCCCTTTGGTTTAGGGTTTTAAGGTAACCACATGTCCGGGTATTTTTTCCTCGAGTTGGGAGGATGACATATAGTCATTTCAGAGCGGATCTTCATTTAGCTTTAAAACTAAACCTATGATTTTCCCTTTTGAAACATAGCATTTAAATGGGCATAAATGTCCCTAACAGTGAAAACACATCTCTAAAACCCTACTCCACGATAACTAGCAGGAGACAACTAACTGAGCCTCAATGGATCCTGAGTAGTATCCATTGAACCAAAAAGCTTTACCAAATACACATTAAAGAGAGCATGCTTAAGAGATTTTAACCTAAGTGAGACGGGAACACGAAACAACCACCATAAATAGGTCGTTTAAGCGGAGGCAGAGTGAAGGTTACCTCCACACCTAGCCAACGGCCGTCTCTTCCAAGGAGGGAAGAGGTCTAGCAGACATCCTACAGGGTCATCCTTAGAGGAGTGTTTGCGGTAGAAAAATGGAAAGAAAGAGAAGGAAAGAAAAAGGAAAAGGAAGCTGCAGGCGCCTCCCGCTTCTTGCATATCAAAATTCAAGTCTGTTGATTTGTATCTGGCGAGACTTATATAGATGCTCTAGTGTAAGGAAGTTACAAAAAACCAAAATCGGAAGGTTATTACGGGGTAAAATGGAAAAAACCAAAAGCAAAGCAAACGGGGTGTAGCGTGAAAGCTTTCTGCGGTGGTGTTTTTCTTCACATTTTGCTCTTGCTTTCCTTCGATCTTTGATGCTGCAATGTTGAGTTTGACTTGAATTCGCCGTGCTTGGATCGACTCAATAATTTTGGCATAATTAGCTCACAAAAACTGCAAATTTTGTCACAAAATGCGATCAGTAAAATAGTAGGAACCTTAATGTGCAAATCGGGTTAATTAGAATGATTAGTACACAAAAAGCACTCAAAACCTGAAATAAACAGGGTTCAAAATAGCGCTTTTGTTGTGTCGCGCTGCGACCTACACATTGATAGTCCTTAGCAATGAAAAGAAGAAAGAAAGAAGCATCTGTGATAACAAAATAATGTTCATAAAAAATTATATTTCAAAAGGTTGTGAATGAGTAATGCCTAACCAGGAAAATCATCAAAGTCGTGTCCAATAACTATCATGAGAGAATAAATGCCATACAAATTGAGTGTCAAAAGTGCTTCCTTCTCGATGAGCTCAACCCGAGAAACTTCTACGAAATCTAAGTGTTTATTTGATTAGCTTCCTTGTGATAAAGCGTGGCCCGCACTCTCCCAAACTTAGCTACTACCACGACCTAGCATGCTAACCAACCTAATAGATCAGGACCCACCTCTTATTCCACAATTCTTTTTTTGTGTTGTAGAAAGGTCTGATGTTGAGAATGGAAGCCTCACCAAAGTCCATGTAACGAGGGATCTCACAGGTGACTCCCAACCAATTTAGGCAGGGCGCAAGTCATAAGGATCTTTCGACCCTGAAGCTCTTGGGTTTTCACCAGGACTTGAATGATTTCGAGACTCCGGCACCTACAACACTCCAACTCCACCTATCCACCCATGTAGCGAGCACTAAGTCGGTGGCTCCCGGCCAGTGAAAGGTTTAGGGCCACTTAGGGCTTTAAGGCTTTCACCATATACCTCGAATGTGCTCGAGGCCAGTGACGTTGCAATTTTATTCTTTTTTTTTCTTTTCTTTTTCTTTTTCATTTCTTTCATTTCTTTTCTTTTTATTCTTTCTTTTTTTTTCACAGGGGTCCTTAACCTATTAAAGGCGGTCGATGAAACTAGGGTAAGTTATGCAAAGTAAAGGAGGTTGCGCTGATTTTTATTTATCATTGAAATCTAATGTGCTCTGTGTGTAGTTGGCCTAAAGGTGGAAGAAAAATGTAGAAATCAATAAATTCAACTAGTAATTCATCAACTGACATGGAATCAAATCTAGCATCAATAGAAGATTGGACAAAGTTTAAATTTTCCAACTTGAGTTAAGTAATCCATAAAATTTTGTTGCAAGGGCGAATTTTGAAAAATAAGCTATAAAGTATATGACTTTATAGAGAAAGGGACTGACAAGCCACTAAACATCACAAATGAGCTTGAACAAAATAATAACAAAACATAAATACGAAGCCACTTCCTTTCAACTCTCTGACCCGAGCATCTCGGTGTAAAATGGGGCTCGGATTGGAAAATTAGAGAAGGAAGTGTTACCTCCTTGATGAGATGTGATAATTTCTGGATAGGAAACTTCGCAAGCTTTCCATCGACACCTTATTCACTATGTTTGGGCTTCAAATAAACAAGTTAGGAGAAGAAAAGAGAGGAAAAAAGTGACCAATTAGAGAATTTTTAAAATTACACTTTTATAACAGCCTCAAAAATGTTCTTTCTGGCCATATTTGGATTCTAAACTCTCTAAGATTTCCAACGGTACCAAGAACGCCTAAAACGGAGTTCGGATGAAAAGTTATGGTAAACAAAATTGGAGGTCAAAATTGTGGGGCATAGCGAAAATTTTCCATTGCTTGAAATTTTATTAGTATGAGGTATTGCATTGAAAATTAGGCATTCGCTACGTTTGCGAGGCTAGCTATGTCTAATAGCGAAATTTTTCCTATTTTGATTTTTGATTTTTTTCAAATAAAATAATTAATAATTAAAAATAAAAATAAAAATAAAAAACTTTTTTTTTATATGTTTAAAAAAACGATTTTTTTCAAATTTTTTTTAATATATATATATAAAATAATAATAATAATAATAATTATTATTTTTTTTGAAATAAAAAATAATATATAAAATAAAAATAATTTTTTTTGAAATAAAAATAATATACGAGAAAAACAAACGTTTTTTAATATATAATAAAATATAAAATAAAATAAAATAAGAAAAAACAAATTGGAAACAACTGTGCATTTCGCTAATCTTGTGCATTTACTAGCCTAGCGAATGCAGCATTAGTTGTCTCACAAAAATTTTGCTAAGTTGTAAATTTCGCTAGCTAAGCGAAAATTTTCATCTATAAAGCGAAATTTTCACATTTACATTAAGTGCGAAATTTTAAGCTATAGTTGCGAAAATTTCTTTGCTTGTTGATTTTCAATCCAGGCTTCAAAATTTGCACAAAAACTGCAAAAATTAATGCAAGAAAAATTAAGAAAAATTGCAGAAAAGTAAAAATTAATCTAAAAACATAAATTAACTAAAAATTAGATAAAACCTAAGAAGAAAAATTAACGAAATCAAAATAAAATACAATAAAATAAAATAAGACAAGAAAAATTAAAACAAAAGGGAGTGGGTATTGCTCCCCAAACCATTCTTTAGGCCTTTGGAGGCTCTTGGGCGGCGGAGCTCATAAATCATAGGGGTTGGGTGCTCAATCCGGCAGAAACGCAGGCTCATCCACTACCACCGCGGTATGTGGTGCCAATTTTCGATGTAGTGGCAATAACATGAGCAATGGCCACCCCTAGCTTCTTGAGGTTTTGTAGAATAGAGGCGATGATGGGTTGGACTTTTTGGTGGGTGCTTTAGGGATTAGTTGTCTTTGCGACCCGGGAGCAATATATTACCTTTGCGGTGGGTTTTGGTTGCTTGGGCAGTGGCACTAGGATTCAACTTCATGGGGATTGGTTGAAGGATAGGTTCTTGGGGCTCTTCCATTTCTTCCTCTCCATTACCCTCCTCAGTCAGCATTGGGGAGGTTTCTTCTTCCTTTTTCCATGGCCCATATTCTACACATAATTGTGGGGCACCCTGTAGTTCCTCAGGAGGATCTTCTCTTGGTTCTACTTTCAATTCCTCTTAGTGCAATTGAGGCACATTCACCCCACTGATGATGTCGGTGGCACTCTTCCTCGGTCTCCTCACTCTTGTTGAGCAAGGCGATTGGTGAGCTTTGAGATGGATTCTGCGGGATGTCGATTTTGATCAATTTCGCTTTGGAAGCCATCGATTCCTTGTTGAGGGCCCTCCACTTTGTCTCGATTTCCTATTAGTACGAACATTCGCGCCTGTATCCTACATGAAATTGTCCCTTGTTTGCTCAGGTGGGGATGGCTTGTTCAACAGAGGGGATAAGGGTGGTGATTGTTCTTCTTGAGAAATGGGGGCATAAAGGAGTTAGGAGGTGCATATTGTGGAGGTTTTGGTTCCCATGAGGAATTTGTGTGATTCCCCCAACTATGGTTGTAAGTACTACCATATGGTGAACTCATCCATTGGTCTCTATAGTCCCTCATGGACATGTATCCTCTAGAGTTCCCCTCCATAGGGTACTGACTGTATTGTTCTTCCTCTAAGTGTTCCATTTGGTTCAATTCAAGTTCGTCAAGTTCTTGAGGAGATTGACTTTAAATGCTTGCCTTAGGTTTCCTAATCCAGCTGAGAATGGATTCCCTGTATGTAGCAGGCTGACACAAAACAACACAAGCGATCTGCTTGCCTTTGTTTTTTTTTTTTTTTTTTTTTTTTTTTTATGATGAAATAAAACTAAGAAATATGACTGTAAAATGATAAAGAAATTCACCAAGACTTGTGATGAGGATCCACAAAGTGTTCCACGGCTTCGTCACTTGCACTAAGGCTGCATCCGGCGTAATTGGTCGTGCCACAGTAGAATTTGTCCCGGAATCGACAAAATTTATATCCTAAGTTCCTCTTTGCCAGTAGTCAAACTCTTGTAGTATGATGGTCTAGGATCGAACACATGGATGGAGTTTCTTGGTACAAATGACTAATAATGAAAGCAAAAATTGGTGAATTAAATTTGGATTTTAAGGTTTGGTAAAGCAGGGGTTTTGGGTGTTCAATTGAAGCTAAAACAAGAAAAAAGCGCCAAAAATGGGAACCCTTGAAGTGTTAGGCACTGGTTTAAGTTTTTAAAAGGTAACCACATGTCCCACAGGGTATTTTTCTCGAGTTGGGGAGGATGACATATAGTCATTTTCCGACAGGATCTTCATTGCTTTAAAAACTAAACCTATGATTTTCCCTTTTGAAACATAGCATTTAAATGGGCATAAATGTCCCCTGCGGTGAAAACACATCTCTAAAACCCTACTCCACGATAACTAACGAGAGACAGCTAAGCGAGCCTCAATGGATCACAGTGAAGTATCCATGAACCCCGAAAACGCGAATACACATTAAAGAGAGCATGCTTAGGGTTTTAACTAAGTGAAACGGGAACACAACCATAAATACATCGTTAAAAGCAGGAGCCAGTGGGTTACCTCCACCTAGCCAACGGCCGTCCTCTTCAAGGAGGAAGAGGTCTGTAGAACATCCTCTGAGTTGTCATCCTGGAGGAGTGTTTTATGACAGAAAATGGAAAAGAAAGGAAAGAAAAGGGGGAAAGGAAGCTGCGGGGAAGCCTCCTAGCTTGCGCATATCCGAAATTCAAGTGCGTGATTTGTACAAAGGCGAGACTTATATAGATGCTAGGTGTAAGGGGAAGTTACAAAAAACCAAAATCGGAAGGTTATTACGGGGTAAAAATGGAAAAAAAACCAAAAGCAAAAGATTGTAGCGTGAAAGCAGGAACGGGTGCGGAGGAACGATCTTTGGTAGGAGCAGTGCTCACGGGGAGAAACTCTGCGAGTGGTGTTTTTTCTTCATTTTAACAACCTTTCCTTCTGATCTTTGATGCAATGTTGAGTTTGACTTGAATTGCCGTGCTTGGATCGACTCAGCAATTTTGGCATAATTAGCTCGCGCGAAGCGCAAATTTTGCCGCAAAATGCGATCATTAAAATAGTGAGTTCCTTAATGTGCAATCGGGTTAATTAGCATGATTAGTACACAAGCACTCAAAACCTATAATAAATAGGGTTGAAATAGCTCTTTTGGGCACTAATCATTGTAGGCAAAATTTTGAATTCTTGATGCCTGGTAATAATTTGAAGAGCAATCTACACATTCTTGCCCTTAATGATGAAGGTTACGCCCGGTCTTGGGAAGAGATTCATGGAGACTATCAGTGCCTGTCCACATCATGGCTTTGACACTTGGATGCTGGTAAACCACTTCTATGGTGGTATGTCTCCTGCCATGAAGCAGCTTTTAGAAACCATGTGTGGGGGAGATTTTCTGAGCAAGCATCAGATAAAGCCGTAGTTTTAAACTATGTGGCTGAAACTTCCAAAGGGTTGGGATGAGCGAGCTCCATGAAATGGAGGAAAATGGGAATTTTCGGCCCGACCCCAGGGAGGGATTTATGCCTTTGTCGAGGATATGGAAATGAAAGCTAAATTTCAACCTTAGGCTAGGAAGGTGGAAGAGAGCACAGAGAAGGCAAGAGCTACATGAAGTGCGGGCGGTGGCCGAAAATCACACTGGCAATCCATGTACCAATTTCAATCCACGTCTGAGAAAGAAACGATATCCTATGGCCCCTTCAGTGAAGGATTTGATGTCAGAATATGCAAATGCCATAGGTCAATACAAGCCACCACAACCTAATGCTCCATATGGTAGCCACCTACAATTCGATTGGAGGAATCACCACAACCTCTCACGAAACCAATCTACTATGTGCCCCAGTTGCCAAACCGCGGTTGGCTCCACCTCAGTGACTCTGACCATCACCATCCTCCTCTCACGTGGAACAAGCCATATTGAATTTGAGTAAGGTGGTAAGCGACTTTGTGGAAGAGCAAAAAGGGATCGATACCGTAGCACAAAGTTGACTTACTTGTGAGAAAAGCACATTGAGCAAAGAGAATAGATGGGCTTGAAGCCCGATCTTAATCGAAAAATTGACAACCTGCAGTATTCAATCACGAGATCAATAAATTGCTGAAGTGCGAGGAGAGGAAGGTTCCTTCCAAACATTGCCAAAATCAGGAGTCCATGGTAGGTTCATCCGACAATTCGGGAATGGATGAGGTGAGAGAAGCGATAATCGCCCGAGGAGTGGAAAAAGAGGTTGATCGGCCAGTACTGAGCACGTTGAGGAAACCGAGAAAGGGAATGGAGCCATAACATATTTTCTGGAAGGAGGACTCAGTAAGCATAGCATGCCACCTCCATTTCCACGGACGCCGGCAAGAAAAGGCATCAGCCAGCGGGCGGCGAAGTCCCCAGGCGGGTTAAGGTCGACATACCTCTTTTGGACATCATCGAAGCAAGTTCTGCCTATGCGAAAGTTTAAAGGATCTACATGCGATAAAGAGGAATTTGGGCATTGAGAAAAAGGCATTTTGGCCGAGCAAGTCGATTACCATAATCGAAAAAGACCCAGTCAAATACGGATCCGAGGATCTCCCACGATTTCAATCGACATTGGTGGGACTAGCATGAAACAGCTTTGCTAGATTTAGGAGCGGAGTGTAAACTTCGCCATACTCGATTAATAGCGGTTAGGTTTAGGAGGAGCTTAAACACCAACATCACTCTATCATTAGTAAGATGACCGGTAAAGATTCTAGGGAATAGTTGAGGATAATCTTGGTGAAGGTAAGGTCAAATTCTACTATCCGGTAGATTTTTGTGGTGCTTGATCTGAAACGATTACCAAATGGACCCCGATCATGTGCCAGTATCACGGGAAGACCATTTTAAGCCCTTTGCCAATGCAATCATCAATTGAATGAAGTGCAACTTACATTTGTGACGTGACATTGGTGAGCATGTTTCGCGAACAACGGCTCCTGGTGGTGACCCGAAAATCAAGTATTGATGAAGTGTGCGTTGGTTAGGCGAATGCGGGGAAGGCGAATCGGGAATTGCGGGAAATAGCCAACCAAGGTGAGAAGAAGGTGTTTGGGTATTTGCCATCGATGGCTCCAACGCGACGATTGCTCGATTCGAATCGATCGGTGGGAGAAAATCAGCCATGGGAAATCAAGCATCAGTTTGGCACGCTCGAGCCACTACGAGGGGGTTGAAGTCCTCTGACCCTCCATGAGTAATTGGTGACATTGGGCTGATTTGGTGTTCTCGAAGCGAGTGCGACCCGATAATTTTTAGTTTTATTTCATTTAATTGATTTCTTTAATTTTGGCTATTTTTAGTAAATTTCGATTTAGTAGCTTTCTCTTCCTACTTAATTTTGTTTTAATGTTATTTTTCTTATATATTAAAAATTTTAGATATATTTTAATTTGATAATTTTATTTTAATATTATTATTTATATTTTAATGTTGAAAAAAAAAAAAAAAATTAAATTACGGCGAAAGCGATTTATTATTATAGCGAGAAATCTGCCCAGTATTAGTACCTTTCGGCGACTTATAAAATGAAGGAGGGAGAACTTTTTCATTCACTTCATCTCCTCCCTCAATGCGTCTGAGAAACCTGCGTAGCGCATACATTCGCTACCACCATAGCGCTTGAGTCACACCCCGGTGTCTACGCACTCCACCACAAGTAATCAGCGCCCCTGTCGGACGGCATCGACCCGCGGTAAACCACGGTTTCCGACTGCTATTGCCATTGCCACGAGCCCTGCGCGGATTACTGACGCCCGTAGCCAGCGCGCCGTAGCCCGTCGCCGCGAGCGCCCTTCCCACACTTCGCCACCACCCGGCGGCGTGTGCCTGGTCCCTGTGCGCCACGGGTTGTCATGTCGGGGTTCATGTTAACCATAGTAGGCAGTGATACTTTTGTATGTTTAGCTTTGAGATTCATGTATTAACCATTTTGGTTATATAAAAAAAAAAAAGATTTACAGTGTTATGTACAGTTTATTACACTTTTGCATATCAATTCTTTTGTGCCTCCGGTGGTGTATCCACTTTTGTTTTCAGACAGACGGTGAATTATGATTGAGCGATTGAATTGCTTAATTGAACGATTGAATTACTTTGGTGGAGGTGAAACCACGTTGTTACCTTAATGTTGAAACGATTCCATGCATGATTTAGTTTTTAGTTAATTGAGATGTTGCGATATTTGACCTTGAACATTCAGCAGAAATTTAACTCACTGCGCACGCGGATTGTACCATTAGGCGTGAAATTATATACCTCTTTTAAGCCTTGCAAGCGCAGGCCTTAGATACGTTTATAACTTATAATAGGTTTGTGTTACCAGTATTTGAGACGATGTAGTCTTCCGGAGAAAAGCGAAAAAGAAAGAAGAAAAATAAAAGTCGTGACGCTTTTGCCTTGAAGCGAACACGGTCAGGTGGGGTATATAGTGGCTTTAAAGCTGATGCCTAGCGCTAGTGGTTGGGAGGTCGTCGGCTTTGGTGTTCGCTACGGGTGAATGGGTGGGGTTTAGCGTGTTGTGGGTGCTCGATTCTCGAAGTCATTCGGGTCAGAGGTGAAGCTGTAGGGTTTGTGGTCAAGTGATCCTTTGTCTTGATGCCCCTAAACCTTAGTGGTTGGGAGTCATCGATTGGACCATTACACAGGACTTTGGTGAAGTCGGTTTTTAAGCATTGCACCACTGATGAAGTCAAATAAAAGAAAGAAAAGTGTAGCTTTTCCTATCACCAGGTTATTCAGCAGCTTAAGGCCATCTTGGTAGTTGGGGGGAGAGAATAATTTTGCAATTTATTAACAATCTGGTTACGTGTAGGAATCATTAGACTTTGTGGTGGAAATTCGGGTTGAGAACCGTGGACCCGATGTTGACCTAAAGCGATCTTATATGGTTTATGTTCCACTCTCGTGTCGGTTTGACGGTGTCAATTATTCATTTAAAAGGCATTCTAATATGTACATACACTTTTGAGCAGGTATACACTTTTGTACTAAAATCACAAAACATATGTCGATTATTTTAGCATTCTTCAGGGTGCTGCGTGTGGGTTGAAGTGTGATTAGTGCCGAAAAGTGCAATTTTGGTTTCCCCATTCGAGGATAGGTTTGGGTGCTTTGCACTAATCATATCCAATTAAGCGGTGATGTGTGCCGGTCCATTTAGTTCCACTAATATGGTTTCGACTTGTTTTTGGTTATTTTTGCGAGGGTCTTAAGTACCTCGGTCATTTAGTTCAAGAATCGGCGTAAAGATATGTACGAATCGCAGAGGAATCATGGTATTTTTAGCCATCGAAAATATCAAAAAACCGGTCAGTGGAGTGAAGAAGCCAGATGAAGAGTGCAAAAGGGATGCGGTGGGATGCGTGTTTGGATCGAAGCGAGGAATTTTCACGGCTGCGAAAATTTAGCTAGGATTGCGAAGGCTAGCGATCATAATTTCGCAATCTGAGTGGGAGATTTCGGCTGAGGTATGCCGAGACTATTTATCTGCGATCGCGTGCCTGAAATTCACCATTTCGTATCTCTCATATTTTTCGCTAAATTTAGCGAAATTTCTCTAAATAGCGAGAAATTCACTTTAGATAGCGAAATTTCTCGAATTTAAATTATCTCTGTAGGGTGTTCGCTAAATTTGTGAGATTAAGCTAAGTACTCTAATATGCTAGCGAAATTCATACACATGTGAAAGTGCTTACAATGAATTTTGTATAATTGATCCCCAAACGACCGTTTTGGTGTATTACCACCTTGTCCCTTGTATGAGCGATATTTTAGGCTTTCTTGTATTTTCACACTTTGGGTGGGCTATATAAACCCCGTCATTTGTAACCCTAAGAAAACTTTTGGCTTGACTTTTCATTTATGTAAATATCTCTATGACTTTAGGGTTTCATTGCTCTTCTCTCCTCTTTGCTTTTGTTTCTGGGCTGCCAAACACCCCCTTGAGGATAATGACTCAAGGGATGGCAGCTGCAACCTCATAACCTTATGAAAGGAAGTTTGCTAACTGGTTTTTGGGGCTGCTGCAGGTGTCCTCATGTTTTAAATGATACAGATACTGCATTTATGGTTCCATACCTTCAAACTAGGGTTTAATGCCATTTAATGTCATTGCTTTGGTCAATACTTGCCATGCTTTGAGAATTACAGTGCATACTTATTGGTAGATGCTGCGATATTCTTTAGATGGCCCTTACGAGCCACTGAAATGAGGTTGAGTGCTAGGGTTTTAAACTAAAAGGGACTGTAAATGCATAATACCTGTTTTGACTCAAATAGGAGTGGTTCTAGGGTTAGGTTTTAAAGCTAAACAAAGATCTCGTTATGGCTTTGACTATATGTTACTTGCCATAATGAGGGATAGGCAGGGACACTTTAGCCCCGTGTTATCAAGCTGAAGAGTGACCCCTGACAGCAGGTTACCATTCACACTTTCATTTAAGCCATTACAATCGATCGGTGAACTTGTCCTGACCCCAACATTTTTAACAAAAATCGAAAATCAGAGCAAAAGCCTGCGCGTTTCCAAACAACGATGCAAATCGATTAGTGGGATGAAAACCATCCGGGTGTTGACCACTGACAGCTATGCTGCGGTAGCGATTACGGCAGTAGGAGGGTCAAGGATAGAAATATTTGATTCGAATCACCCTAATGGCACGGGTCGGCGAATGGGCTGGACCCCTGAGGTCGCGACTTCAGTAAGCGAAATCAGGTGATCCTAAAACCAAATGGCTGAAACGATCGGTTCTGACCAATAGATCAGTTGAGAGAAATTCTGAAAAATTTTCAGAACATTCATACAGGTAAAAACCAAAAAACAAGCGATTGTACAATTCCGACCTTGCGAATGAATGAATTTAACGAACAATGCAAAGTACCGCATTGTATTTCTAAAATAAGAACTAGTGAGCAATCGGTTTCGAACGATACATCAGGTTGAGAGTTAAAATTTTCCAGAACATTCACGCACATAGTCAGAAATCGACAAAATAAGCGGTGGCTGTAACACGAATGACGAGCGAAGCGAAACAAAAGCATTACGGCAAGTATAATGACGGTAGTTCGGTTTAACCGGTCCATACGGTTGAGAGAAAAGGTTCTAAAAACTTTTCAGAGACCTTAAGTCGCCGTCGAGGAATCAAAAAACAAGCGGGAGTGCAATTCCGACTCCAGAATAATGTCAGCTTAGACACAAACAAAAGCAAAGTATCAAAGCGCCATTAAGCAAATAGAACCAGAGCTAGGTTGGTTTGGTTGACTTGTCCTTCAGGTTGAGAAAATATCTCAAAATTTTTAAAACCTTCCTCACAGAGTCAAAAATACATCAAAATAAACGGTGATTGATTCTCAGCTCGGATGAGTGAGACCTTGATCAACAAGCAGTGTGCTATTGTTGTTCTATAAAAGCGAACTTCATGAACCCGAGCGTCCAGGTTTCCTAACCCGATTGAGCGGAGTTGGAACAATTCTCGATGATTGCAGGAGCGATCCTCAGGAAGTCGGGAATCTAAAAAAACAAACAGTGATTGATTTCTCGGCTCGGATGAGTGAGAATCGATCAACAATTGTTGTTTTCGCCAAAGACTACCAGCGGCTGTTGAGCAGAGCTTCCTCCACGTATGAGTGTGAAAACCGGTTCAAATGGATGAGGAAAAACCTAAAATTTGGTCAGATTATCCCTTAAAGAATAGGGAAACTAAAAAAACAAACGGTGCATGATTCTCGGCGATGGTGAGAACCAGCCCAGTGTTTTCGCTGGGGTACTTTCGGCGAGGTATTTGAGCAGATTCTCACGTATGAGCGTGAAAACCGGTTTCAAATGGTTGAAAACCTCAATTTGGTTGAATCCTTAAAGAATAGAGTGAAATTTGGGTTACATGTCTTATCTCTTCCCGCAAAGCGTGAAAAGAATCCAAGCTAGCATCAGAAATTGGCAAATGTATCAGAGCAGGAAAAGTGCCCCAGGTCCCTTCCACTTTGATTTTCTCTCCTTTTTATACTAATTCTCCTCCTCTCAGCCTGCAGACCTACCTAGTTTTCTCTCCTTCAAGCTTTGGAAAGAATTGTCCGGTCTCGGAATCGCTTCCATTAACTCCTCCTCATTTCCATGCGGTGACTATCCTAGTTTTTCATCTTGCTTAAATACTTGAAGTACCCATTTTATGGATTCATGGTGGGCTGCATGTAACTAAGCCAAAGCTGAAAATGGACCAAGTGCGAACCGATGCAGACATGGACACGATCCATGTAAGGTTGGGCTCAAAATCACAAAAAATGGGTGCTCCGCATAATTTGGCGATTAATTGCCCACGCGGTAGGGTGACGGAATCAACAAAATTTGTTTCCTATGTTCCTCCCTCTTTGCTTGGTAATTATTGCGTATAGTGGTCTAGGAACACGGGGATGGGTTTCATCCCCATGGAGCCTTCATCGGTGTTGAAAATGGTGAGGCTTTTAATTTGGATTTTGGTTGTTCAACCGAGTGGAAGTTGTTTGGATCTTGATTAATTGTAAGCGAAAGTGAAGTGTGAAAAGGTAACTTTGAAGGTTTAGGTCACTAGCTTGACAACATGGGGTAACGAGTGTCCTCGGTTTATCCTGTATCGACAGCGAGAAGCGACCTAGTCCAACCATAACCCAGGATCTTTGTTTAACTAGAAAACATAACCCTAGAAACACTCTGTTGGTGACAGAGCGACAATGCATTTTCACATTGCACTGGGTTGCAAAACCCTAGCACTTGACCTCATTTTGAGTGGCTCGTAAGAGCCCGTCTAAAGAATAACAGGTGCATCCCACAACGATAAGTATGCCTTGTACCACTAAAAGCATGGTAGTATTGGCGAAAGTAATGACATTAAATGATATTGACCTAATTTGAAGGCGGAGCCATAATCGTGTAGCATTATGAGGACAACTGCTGGCCCTTGCCCAAATCAAGCTAACGACGCCCTCATCTTCAAAGTTATGAAGCTTGTAGAAGCATCTCTTGAGTTGTCATCATAGAGAGGGTGTTTGGTAACTGAAAATGAAAAGAAGAGGAGAGAAGAGAGAAAGAAAGCAAAACCTAAATTGAAAGTAGGAGATATTTATAAATGAAAAGTTGCCAAAAGATTGCTTAGGGTTACAAAATGATGGGGGCTTATATAGGCCGCGATGTGTGAAACTATGGCCCCCAATATATTGCCTCATACGAGGGACGAGAATTGTCGCCCAAAGCGAGGGTCGTTTGGCGTGAGTACCTGAATTTAACGGGCGGGAATTTCGCTATCACGGGAAAATTTCGCTGGTATGTGAATTTCACTAACCCTAGCGAATTTGATTGGCATGAAATTTAAGCTGGCAGTACGAGATAGTAATGGAATTTTCGTATCTTGTGGAGATAATTTAAACTGGTAGCGAAATTTCGCTAACTTTGGCGAAAATTTAGGGCCGAAAATGGAGGAATTGGCTAGGCGGTCCATATGCGAATTTAGTAGCCTAATGAAGAATTTCTCAATTTAATAGCCTAGCGAATTTTCTGCCGATTCATTGGGATTGAAATTTTAATATGAGCTGGCAGTACACTGGCAATCGATGAAATTTTTAGCGATCATGCGATCTATTTCAACGCCCTCTTGCACCTCTTTGCATCCTCCATCTTCACTTTGCCTTCGTTTCATCAGAATTTTTGATATGTTGATGGCGATAGTTTCAATCTTCTGGTTGCCACATCTCGATATCAAAAATTAGACTTTAATGGGCTGAGTACACAAAAACGCAAAATAACCACAAATAACCTCGAATGGCATAAGTGATACTAGTAGACACGAACACCTCCAATTGGCTTCCGGTGATATGATTAGTCTTAAGCAGCAAAACTATCTTGAATAGGGCTGAAATAGCCTTATTTGGGCCTTAATCAACACAGCTGAGCAACCGAGTTGAGCGGGATGCCAACAAGTCGAGCCGGTTGAGGAGGAAAATATGAAATTTTGATAGGAATATTCCCGAAAAATGAGGAGACGACAACGTTACCTGATTCAAGTTCGGATGAGGAGATATGATCAAAGCGAGGAGGTGCTGGCCAAAATACCCGAAAAATAGTGTTGTATACGTGCGCGCCCTGAAACCGAACCCGGTCAAACCGGGCCAGTGAAACGGTTGACAAAAATTATAATTTTATGAAAACCTCCTTGGAAAATAAGAATCGAAAAAAAACAAATGGCGGCGCGATTAGAGAGTTAGGACCAGGGAAGTCTGGTGAAGCAGATCAAGTGATCGGAGGTGACGCCTCGATAAATTCGGTGAGCGAAACCACGGGGGCCCATTTTGCTGCATGGCACGATGCCCGATAACTAAAAAAAAAAAAGCCACGATGACACTCCGAAGTGAACTACATCGCACTTTCAATGGACCACGCCTGACATGAAGCCCACCGGAGGCTGGAGGCCTTGAGACTAAGCCTAAAGGGCTAATGGTGTTATATGAGAACGATGGGTGAGTGTGACACCCATAGGATAAATACAGAAGTCTTTGAGGAATGAAAATTGAAGTCTACAAAAATATACTCTCTCTTGATTTGGCGAATGAGCGAGTGGAGATCGTGAGGTGCGAAGTGCGCGATCTGAGTGAAATAGAACTCTAGTGAAGAACCCAGTGACAGCAATTTAGTCCCCTTACCTAGTATTGAAGGCTAACGAGGCAGTCGCTCAGGTTGAAGGACTTAAGAAAACGGGTTCGATGCACGGGAAGATGAAGTAATCCCGAGGCATAATGGGAAAAGATAGGCCGAAATCAGGGGGCAATCTTAGAAGATGAGGAAATGCCAGGCGAAAACTCAGGAGGGTCCATCGAAGCATCGAGAGAGAAAAGGTTGGATCAGGGTGGTACTGAAAAGGTAGAATCATTTGAGTGTTGGAAGGTGGAATCCAGGGTGAGTACCAAGAAGGGTCAGGGTAGTCTTGAGGAAATGGTAGAATCAGAGTCTTTGAAAAGTAGAAATCGGTGTGAGTCTTAGAAGGTGGGATGCAGGCGAGTGGGAGAAGGGTCAGGGTGATGGGAAAGGTGGGATACGGGCGAGTTAGAAAAGTAGAAATCAGGGATAGTACCAAAGGTGGGATAGGACGATGCCCAGAAGAAGGGTCAGGGTGAGTCTTGGAAAGTGTAGAATACGGGTGAGTCTTGAAAGAGTAGAAATTAGAGTGATGGGAAAGGTGGGATTAGAGGCCTGAAATCTTGGGGAGAGGTAGGATCAGAGTGATGCAGGAAAGATGGGATTTGGCGAAGTGCCAAAAAAGTAGAATTAGGGCGGGGAATGCGGGAAGGTGGGATCGAAGCGATGCCCAGGAAGGTGGATCAGGGTGATCTGAAAAGGTGGGATCTGGGCGGTCTTGGAAGAAAGTAATCAGGGCGTGAGTGGAAGGGTCACCGGGAAGGTAAATCGGGTGAGTGTCGGGAAGGTAGGATCAGGGTGATGCAGAAAATGGAGATGGGGATGAGATCTTTGGGGAACCGAAACAAGCTAGCCCAGTAAACAGAGAAGCTGGGGAAAAGGGGTAGGCCATAGTATGGCGAATCAGGGGGTTTTCGACCAAATGACTCGAATATTTAGAAATCAAACACAATCATGACAAAAGAAGGGGGGATGCCCTAGTATGACAACAAAAAATGCCACAAATGATAAGCGAGAAACCAAGAACTTAATAACAAAGCGAAAATAGGAATTTATGCCTATGGGACAATCTCCTGAAATGTGACTAAGTTGAAAGAAGGGTTATGCCCCGGTCACGAGAATATCGATGCCATGTTAAAATCCATAACGCATGTAGTTAGAATCGGCGAAAACATCACAATCATTTCATTCATGAAAAATCATCCATTTTATTCCTGACATCGATATCAGCCCGATATGTTTAATGTGCACATCGATATCAGTGCGCCGATAAAAAACTCAAAAATAAATTTCGAGACTGTCGTGCGAGCAGAAAACGAAGACAACATACTTTGGGAGTGCGCCCGGCGTGCACCCTGCGGTTGACAAATATCACGAGAATCATTGGTAGCCCGCCCAAACGCTGGCTTTGTATGAAGAACTGGTACGCATGTGGAGGCGTACTGAGCTTTGATGTCAGCGAATATCTACGGCGAAATGGGCTGCCAGTGTACATGTGTAAGAGACAAAGACAACATGAAAGGATGGAGATATGCCTCAGTGTGAATGTGTGGCCAGCATCAAGGCTGAAGCGTATCCAGCGGTCCCGATTCTTTTGTATCATCGTATCGATCATGGACACGGTAACTGGCCCGAATGGAGAAGCGATATGTGACCTCGATACTCCGAAGCGAGTCGTCGGCGTCAGTACTGTCGATGGGCAAAACGTCCATATAAAATGTGAAAACACAAGATCTCATGGTCTGGGGTGGTCTTACGACTCGGACCGTAATGTAGGCGGGGGGTGGTGAAGCGACATGATGGAAAACAAAGGCTGAATACCCGATAAATACTACCAAACCCGCATGCGCTGTGTGTCAAATATCGAAGAATCATGTAGTGGGGGTGACTCGATAACATCCGAATGAACAATGTCAAGCGACGAAATTGAAGTGCACAGACTGCGTCGCTTAAGAAGCGGTGACGATCTGGCGGGTAGAAGAAGATTTAAGGGGATAAGACGAAATGATGAATGGATAAAAGCGAAAAAATGGAGAAAAAGTTGGGATCACCAAATACGGCGATGTGTGACCATGATGACAACTCATCTCGAGCGGCCGAGTCGAAAGCGATCCTTATAAGATTGAATTGGTGATCTGATAATGATCAGGGACTGGTCTTGACCCGATCGAACTCAGTTTCCCAATGTGTTGCGGATCATGAAGATGGTATAATCACTCTACTTGACTTTTAGAAGAATAAATCTCTCAGAAGCCGTGACCTTTGATGATCCCAGTACTGTGCGAATACCCGAACAATTTTTTATTTATTTATTTTTTTTGCCGCAAAAAACAGCAAGTAGGCCCGAATGCCATACTAGCACCGATCTGACGAAAGAACCTTAAACCTCGATCCCGAATGGTTTCGGCTTTAGAATCGGATTAAAAACCTTAAACGAGCGAAGGGTGTGACAAACGTGGTAGCTCTAGGATGAAACACGTCATCATCACACAAAGGAGATAAAAGTGAAAGCGAATAGAGATGATAGAAACTGGGCTCAAAAGTGGGCGATTGTGAAGATGCAAATGGAGAGAAAGAAACAGCGATGATGCGAAAGGCACGAGCAAAGGGTGGCCAGCGTGCTCATAATGCTCACGGATCGATTAATAAGTAAGCCGTAGGGCAGGCCCCGACCCGGTTAGAAAAAGTATGCAAGAGTGAATGAAAGAATAGGCCGTAATAAACTGCGTGAAATTTCAGGGCTAGCAATAAATATATCAGCGATATAGGTGCAATAGGAACTGTATTACTCAAAATGATGGCCACCATCCTCCCAGCCCGTGATCTCCACGGCGTAAAACCTCTTCGGTGATCCACATTGATTGGCTCAGGTGGTGAGTTTCCATCGGATCTATCAGCATCTCCCTCTCGAGTCAAATCTCATATGACATAAGGCAGCTCTAGCTTTCAGTTTAAACTTGCCTCAGGGTCTGTTGATCGATCCACGAGGCTTTGAGACTGGGTCACCTCTTTGGAATTTCTAGGCTGACTCTACTCTTCTAGAATGCCTGAGTCATTTTCCTCGATAAGCTTTGAACATGATGCAGCCTCGATCTCACTCTCATTAAGAAATTTGTTAGTCATAATGAGGTGAGCCGCTACGGTCTCGGATATCGATGCTGCAATGCTACTCTCGGGATCCCGTCTCCGATTTCAGCGAGCGACCTTGCCTCCGTACGTGCGAAGAGTAAGGTGTGGCCTTGGTAGAAGTGCGAAAAGATGTATGATAAGCCCGCAATGCGAAGGGAGCTGCTTTGACCCGATCACACGAGTCTCGACCATGCTTTCTCGAAATCCTGCGATATTATTAGCGGTAGCGCCGGGTGATGCATGGCATATGCGAGATGATGTTGAATGCCCTCTGAACCAATATGTCCACCTCGCCTCTGAAATGCACTCCTCTATCTGAGATCAACTCATAAGGGACCCCATATCGGTAGATAATGTGAGATCTAATGAATTTAGCCACCTTGGTCATTGTCAATTTGGCATAAGAAGTAGCTTCCACCCACTTGGTGAAATATCGATAAGCGACCCGGGATGTACTCATGCCAGCGGAGACTTGGGTGAGATCTTTCCAATATCAATACCCCATCACCAGCTTGACCCGAGGGGTTGTGAGTGCATGCGACTAAAGAAAGTGTATCGAGTCCCGGTCATCCCAACCGCTCAGACATCTTTGTCTGGCGCGACAATCACGATACATAGTCGACGAAAATGCCAGTCTCCATGATCTTCTGTGACTAGCATGTGGCCTGTGTGTGGGCCATAGACTCACATGAACCTCTCATCGCCCAGTCTGCGGCGCGGTCGGTTTATAATAATAATAGGCCATCGGTATCTTACGATAAAGGGCATCCCACGAAATAACAAATCTACGGTGGCTGACTATCTCCCGATGTCTCTCCCCCATCCTTGGATGTGGGTGTCTCGGGGCAGCGTCGCATGAAGCCCGATAAATATCATGATACCAGCCAAGTAGCTCAAATCTTGATTCTCGATATCTCGATGGCTTGATAGTAAGCGAGTGCGGGACTGGTTTCAGATGGCGTTGTCCTTGCAATCCTTTCTCTGGGAATCTCGACCGCGGTAAGGTGTGGCAAGCATCGACAATGATTCTACGCCTAGGCGAGATGTATATATCTCGGCACTCATCAAATACGCGACCAGTGAGATTACGAAGTAAATATGGTGGGGCTTCGACCTCATCTCGAGTCCTCAGAATGGCACGAACTGTATAACTAAGTTAGAATCCCGTGGATCTCCAGTATCTAATGCGAGATCGATGCGGTCTCACGGGCCCATAATGCATGCCTTTTACTCCGACAATGTTGTTGTTGTGGAATTTGATGATTAAAAATGCTAAATCGACCCGACAAGGAATGTAATTGCTTGTGGTGATATCTCCGATAAAATGCCGATACCCGACTAGGCGATTGGCGGCACATCAATCTGGCCCATACCCATCTATAATCGGTTATTGAAGCAAATTGCTTTCAGCAAGGAAATCATCGTCGATGATCTGTCTCGTGAATCTTGGCGGCGAATGATTTGCAACATAATGCTTCCCACTTTACTAATTTATGTGTGTGTTATCTGCGAGATATCGAACTCTATCTCGACCATACCAACCATCTCTGGCAAGTGCACGAGTCTATGCAGTCGATGAGCAAATATCTCTGATGGACCCGGTGAGAGAGACTAAAAATACATGGGCACTGCATCTCTTTTATAATGCCTAAGTCTCACGGTGGCGAACTAACCACACTAAATAGGGTGCTGATCATAATGTATTTACTGTATTTGACGTCCTCTTACTCGAGATAATAAATGGCTGTTTCTGAATCATCGGCGAACGGCAGTGCATCCCAAGCTATGTGCGAAATTGACAGATTATAGAGCGGGGGCATGGGTGTGGGAGGCAAAGCGGGGAGCCTCCTTAATCTTCTCAAAGCACGTTAGTGATCATTCTAAGCGCAGAAATTTTGGTTCTTCCTTAGAAGGCAAAGATGAGCTCATATGTCTCACATTGATCTCTAGCGATAGAAAGGCCGTGTATTGTAGTCTACACAAAAACACTTTGTCTCTTTCTGGAGTCTGGGTGGGCATCATCGAAGTATGGCCTTGATCTTACGGATAAACCTCATCTGCGCTCTTAACAATGTGACCTAGATTTCCAGAAGTTTTAAAGGAGGTGTATGTGGGATTGACCCCACTACGTGTAAAGGCTGTGTGAAAGTGATGTGCCACTATCTCTGAGGACTTCACTTATCATATTAGTCCACATATACCTGGAGCATCTTTTATGCATCATATCATGGAATAAAGTGACGTAGCTCTCGATGCAGTGAAACTTCTATTCTTGACCAGAATGGCATGACTGATAA
Organism: Tetrastigma voinierianum; assembly: GCA_016808115.1. Classification (NCBI taxonomy): domain Eukaryota; kingdom Viridiplantae; phylum Streptophyta; class Magnoliopsida; order Vitales; family Vitaceae; genus Tetrastigma; species Tetrastigma voinierianum. The sequence goes on along the minus strand of JAEQBH010003463.1, from coordinate 101,213 downwards.
GCATTAAGTACCCGTTCGGTGATGAAGAGGAAGTCTCTCCATATCTGCTGGAGCATTAAAATTTGATTATACGAGAAAACCCATCCATGAAGGACAACATAAGATTTTCCTATGGAGTTATGTCTGACTAACATATCGATGTGGAGGGGAAAATCATCATAGAGGTATGTGCCATTCGTGATCTCGAAAGTCGACGACCTCCCAACCTTGCCGTCCTTTTTGGAGCGGACATTGTGACCACTCGGGATGCGAGCTCTTGGCTTATGAAGCTGACATGGGTTGTACGGAAAATCTCCTCATGCCTGAGCCTCATCGGGTGTAGTCTCCTCAGGCCTACGCAGCGGCACAGCATGTGTGGCGAAATAGAAGTGTGTTGAGCGCCGTTGGAATTGAAGGCACGCATGTTCTCATGACCATATCATGAATACATCGCGTATGACTGGCGAGGGTTGTCGATCTACTCACTCTCATCATAAGATAGGGAAGAGCCAATCCTAATCTCCACGGGCTGATCGAGGTACACAAAAATCTATGACTTTGTCTTTACCGGGAATGGGTGTAGCTTTCCTATCCTCGGGCATCATAAATCACGCTCATTGACCACTGGTGGGTGTCATTATCTGCATCATCGACATCGCATGTCATGCGGGGGTTGGTGGTGCAATCAAAGGAAAATTTTGTGAAACAAGCAAATACTTGAAAATACTCATTACCATTATTACCCTTCGAGAAATGTAATGGCGGGTGTGAGCCAGAACATAATCATCCGAAAGAAAAGGTGTAGGGTCCGCAAATTGAGACTTCCTCAACGTGAGTATCATGAATAATATCGATGTGACGAATTAAATCACCATTCTCAAACATAGAAATTCGAAACATCAAAAGTGGATTAGGGCGGTGGGAAAGGCATCGAAAATCGACCCGATCTGAATCATGTCCATCATTTTGCCGTCGATCCTGGCGTCGTAAAGTGTCCTGACCTCGAGTCATGAAACTCCAAACATGTCAAGCATAATGGGACCAATGCGGTATGTCGGGATACGGCCGGTCTTAGATCCCGTGTCCATCTCGTCATGTAGTATCGAAGAGTCATTCATCATTATCATCCGAAATCCATAGGTGCAGATCATAGTCGGGGACCTCGCCAGCACCACCGAAAAACACAACGCCGATCCGGGTGATGAGGGTGCAACATAAACCTCGGGCGCTTCGGTGTGATCTTAGAACTCAAACACATTTGTCCCCAGGAGCTTCTTTGCTGGAATGCCGAATCTCGGCTCTCAGGCTGTAATTGACTCCTTGTGTGGGGTGCATGCTGCGATCCTACGGTAAAATAGTCAACTTGATTGAAAGTGGCAGGCAAGGGGTAATCGAATGGGACCTGGGCCAAGCGGCTCTCACCCTTTATCTCGAAGCCGGCGTCGCCATGTGTCATACATCATCCTTAGAAGGAGTGTAACCCAATCCATATGGTATGTCGTGATCAATTGTGAAAGCAAACTCATGCGGCCCTTGCTGGCGGCGACCCAATCCCAAGCCAAGCATATAGGAAATGCCTTTCATCATATTGAGTACCAAAGTGTTGTTGTGTTGATCAAAAGACATAGGTACCATGTCTCTATTGTCATCCTCTATGCTTGACCTAGACCTCGTCGAAAACAAACGGTCAGTCTGAAGTGATCGTCGCCAGCTGTGATTTACAGTAGCTGTGGCTCATAAGAGGTAACAATATCTTTATTAGACTGTATCATGATAATGCGCCCCTCGTGTATAGACACCACTTTACGATGAAGTGAAAATGGTATAACACCGCCTCATGAATCAGGCGGCCAAAGTGGGATTAAATGATGGCCGGATCCTCGAGAACACGGAAAAACACATAATATCTTGCAGAGTACTATCATGACATGTGTAGTGAGAGTACCATGTAACTATCCTACGAGTCCGTCATAAGCTACAACGATTACATGTGGATGGCAATCGGATGGTGAAAATCCCAAGCAATGGCGTTAACCAATGGACAAAGCGTTTAGAGGCGGAAGCGCGTATCTACTTGGGCGGTGGCACCTACGACCTGAAACGACAGCGCATCGATGAGCAAAAGGATGAACATGGTGCAATCCCTCATGTGGTAAATCATCGTAAGAAAACACACGATGCATGTAGCTTATCGCTCTGAGAAAGTTGGATCGATCCCCTTGGGGTGTTAGCGGTATCATTCTAATCATTTGAGAAACTCCCGATTGTGCGTCTCATGTGTCTTTGGATGAGGCTGATAAGCTCGAAAATGGAAATGCGGGCTGAAGTGGTCTTGTATTTGGCTATGAAATCTCATCATCTCCTTTGAATCTCATCTCTAATATCGGTGCGGTAAGGTCTAGCCCGGGTGGGCGAGCCACCACTCCCTCACCAAGTAACAATCTGAACATCTCGTCTTGCTAGCCCATTACTCCTCAGGAGCGAGGAATGAAGGGTGTCATGGACGGAACATCTTATCTTGGCGATCTTTGTTGTCTTATAGAACATCATCTAGTCAAATCTAAATGACTTGGAGACACAGTTGACCATGGGTGTACCCACTTAAGTGCGAGTCTGCCTCTGTGAATAGATTGGTTGAGGAGCCTCTCCATCCCATCCCATCCATCATCGTGAATATCTCATCTCCGAAGAACAGTGAATATACCACCCAGGGTGGAGGTATCTTTCCCCAGTGTCATGAGTGGGTTGCGAGTCACAATGTTGAGTCATCAGCGATTGTCTAAATCAACGAGCCTTGATTAATCAAGTCTGAATAGTTCCTCGGTCATCACAACTATCGTATCATGACGCGCTCTCGATGATGGCTGCGGTGAAGATCTACCGAATCAGTAGGTGGGTTACTGATGATAGTGCGGGTAGTGATGGAACAATCAAACCCCCCAGCAATCTCACGAATGTTTCATTTCGGTGGCATCCCGAGTTATGCTTACTGGCCGAGAGCCTGGGTGGAAGCGATACTCACATACTGGCGGTGGTATTATCGGAGTGGCCTCGAGGCTCCCTGTGCAACATATCTTGCATTTATGGTGGGCGGATGTAGATAGTAGGCCCAGCCCAGGCCTGAAAGAAGGAGTAGCTAGTAAATGCGATGGGTTGTATCTTCATCAGTGAGGTGTCTGCCACCTGAAAGCGAGAGGTGACGTGGGGACTGTGTCTTTGTCATGCCCAATGGCACCCGACATTCAGTAGAATGGTGCGAGATCTGAATACACAGAGCACCTTTCTCTTAGATCTAAAAGGGGAAGAGTACCGCCACGTGGTCTCTCTTATGCCCTCACCCGATGCCATAGAGGGGCCCCGAACCAATGATCTTTAAAGTCTCGCATGGCTGGGAAGCCCCGTGAGATGCTGTGTATAAGCGAGTGAAGGCGGAGGCATAATCATGCGATCGTCGCTCGAGGTGCCTATGTCGGCTGTCTTCTCCCTCCGTCGGGAGATGAATGAAGTGACCCAGTCATCGGCCTCTGCAGCAGGGCCTCCAGCCTCTCAGGAGGGATATGTCGCTATAGTATGAGAATCTTGTCGATAAACTCTGTCCCGAATGGGCCCATGTCCACACCTCGAAGGGTCGATGATCGCGAGCTTGACAGGCGCCCATTCTGATGAGGAGGAAAAGCATGATCATTTGTGCCTATCCAATCTATGCCCATACTTATTGTTGTCTGTATGAAAGTGAATCTGGAAGGGGCACCAGTAATACCTCGATGTCCAGCATGCGAGATTTCAGCCAGCAAAGTACGCCACTAGAGGTCATCATATGCGTCCCGACTATAACTTCGTAAAAAGCATGCAAAGACTTGATCCTCGCGCTCGATTCTCGTCTGAGCTTGGTTGTCATCAATAATGTTAGCGAGGCCCTTCTGAATTTGGTGTGGTCTCGGTCTACCGTCTGTTCACAAATGCTTGACCCGTAGAAATTTGATTGAATAGGTGGTGGTGGTGGAGGTGGGCGTAGTCCTCTTGTGTATGGGTCCGGATGGTGGTGGTGGTGATGGAGTGCGATGAGAGTCATGCGGGTGCTCCCAAAATTGGTAATGGTTGGGCGTGCCCGCATCCGATCCTCTATCTGAGCCCGATATGGCATCGGAGAATGCCCACGGTATGTGTCTCGGCTGCGGTCGACGTGCGTATTAAGGGTCCGCTATCTACATGATCGTGCGCTCTGCCCGACTATGTGAATGCGATCCTGGCTGGAAATACACCTTCGATTCGGATCAAGCCGAGGGCAGGGTTAGTCTCGATCAACAATCTCTGAGAAAGGGGTAATTAGGTCCATGTGACTATCATCCAGGGAGAAATCGATCGATGTCGCAATCCCACAGTAAATCCTCTAAGGGAATGGTGACATGTGACATCGACAACTAATCTATGTGGCTCCACATCGGGGCGGATCGACATTAATACCTTAGGGTAAGGTGGCCCAACGACAAAGAGCAAAGGCAAGGAGTCCTAAAAAGTGGGAGGGCCGTGCCCATAGGGATGCTAGATCTGATATGATGACGACAATCAAAGTGACACACAGCGGCCGTACGCGGAGGGTATCCATGAAATCTAGCTCGGGGCTATACAGGTCTTCATTGCTCAGACATCCATCATCTCCATAGTGCTCCCAAACATCGATATAGCCCTTATGTTAGACCCTATTCCAAACCCCTATCTTGGTCGAAGGCAAACAATTGGGAATGACTCCCCAGCTTGACATAAACGATCAATGAGAATAATCGACCAAGACTGATTGAAACAAGGGGATAATGTGCTAAGCCTGATAAATCGAATGATATGCAAGAGAGCAGTCATGCGAAAATCATTCATGCGCGAAGCAAGTCTATCACGAATATACACACAAACTAACCATCTATGCGATGAAACATATAAGCTGATACCAAATCAGCCATGAGCAAATGCGTTGGAATCAGCGGGTGAACACCTGGCGAAACAAGCCATAAGTGTATGTAAATACCGGTAGTAAAGTGATCATCGGTCATTTGTGTAGCCTAAAGTCTCTTGTTCAATTAACCATGTGCTCGTATACTGACTCAAGTTGAAGCAGTCCTCTTGTGAAACGAGAGATTAGGATATGGATCCCGAGTTATGAATTTGTGGACCACATAATAAGTCCCGCAGTAAACGCGACTTTGCTTTTTAAATAAAAACAAAAATGTGGGTTAATTTTGAGTTTTGGAAAATCAGATCCCACAGGGAGGTGAGATTTTGCTTTGGAGTCGCCACTTACTTTTTGTTTTTATTTTGTAAGGGAAAGCCAGTAAGAACAAAAACCCCAGGTGACTCCGGTATGGAAAAGCGTCTACTTGAAAACTAGATTTCAGTGCAGGGATCGAGATTACCTATCGGGAAGGTATCTCGTGTGGGGGTAGCACCCTTCCCAGGCCGAACTCGGTCTCACATAGTGAATTGGGTATGTAAGGAGCATATGAATCATCGAATAGTCTTTGAAATTTAAACATACAACTTGGATCACGCAGCCTGTTAGTATCTAGCATGCCCAGAACACTCAACGAGAAGGCAATGGCGCGTACACGGTCACGGCCATGCTTATTTTATCAAAAGTTAACCCGACAAACATAGCAATCGCATGACACTCAAACCTGAAAACATCCATGTGAAATTAAGCACCCGGCGATGAAAGCAATACTTGTGGTCCTTTGGCCAGTACAGTGGGAAGGATTAATTAAATACGTTTTGGGCATCTTGTCTCAAAATTAATTATCAAAAGCAAAGCGAGCTAGGGAAACCATACACATTGCATCTCAGCCACTCATTGATGCTCGACACTTGTCAAACTATACAAACAAGTCTATTCATCTCAAAGAATCGGTCTCGATAAAACAACCCAGACTACTTATTGCTTAACTAACCTGCTGACTGCGTAGACCACCAATTCTTACAAATCCAAATGGAAACACATTAACCTAAACTAAAACCCATTTAGGACTCTAAGCATTAGCCTGGCGATGCAGAGGCAGATGAGGACCTGGAGTCTTGGGCTGAATCAGCTGATCGGACGACCCACAAAGCCGGACAAAGTGGTGATCCGGTTCCCAAACCGGTCGTCGATTTAGAGAGAAATTCTGAAATTTTGAAAACATTCCTTCTGATCAAGGAAACCAAAAAAAATACAAGCGGTGTGCAATTTAGACCATAGAATGAATGAGATTTTAACCAGCAATCTGAAGTACCTAGCTGCTTTATTCATAAAACCTATTGAAGCGGCATATCAGGTTTCGAGCAGGTATAGCCGTCGAAGAAGTCCCAAAATTTTCATCTTCCTTACCGGTCATAAATCAAAAAAATGGAGTGCGGTCGACTCAGAATGACTAGAGGCCGACGCAACGAAAAGGCACCCCAAGCGTTATTGAAGCCGAGCACCTTGACGGAAGCTGGTTCGGTTTCTGGCTTAGGTCAGCGGTTGGCGTCTCTAAAACTTTCATAACCTTCCTCGAAGTCGGGAATCCAACAAGCGGTGATTTATTCTCAGCTTCGGATGGTGAGAACCCGATCAAGCTGAGGCAAAAGTGCCCTAGCGTTGTTCCTGGCCGAACTGAACAATGATCAGGTTCCTAAGTTAATGGGTTGGAGCGATTCTCAAAATTAGTGAAAACCTTCCTCGAGTCGAAATCTAACAAAACAAATAGTGATTAATTCTGACTCGGATAAGTGAAGCAGATCGAAAAAATGCATTTGTTTCTAAGCCGCAGGTGCAATAGCTGTTGACAAAACCTCTCACGTATGAGCGTGAAAACCGGTTGATGGTTGAGGAAAAACCTCAGGTACAATGAGAATATTCTAAAGAATAGGGGTGACTGGGGTCTGTTCTTACCTCTTCCATAAAATGCGAAGAATCAGTAGCATCGAAAAAAATTAGCGAATGAGTATCAGGAGCCGGGAAAAGTGCTTGAGGTCTCTTCCACTCAGATTTTTCTCTCCTTTTATATTAATTCTCCTCCTCAGCCTCTGAGCCTACCTGGATTTTCTCTCCTTCAAGCATTGGAAAACTGATCAGTCTCGAGGAATCGGCTTCCCCATTAACTCCCTCCTCATTTTCCATGCCTGGCGACTAACTCTAAGTTTTGTTGCCGTCACAGTATCCACATGGATTCATGGTGTTTCTGCATCTTAACTTAGCGGCAAAATGGACCCAAAATACTGCCCGAGGGCGATCACACGGATCATATGGGCACGATCCATATGGGATTTGGTCTCCAAAATCTACAAAAATCAACGCTCCGCTTTAAGCTGGCTTGGAGCAAGCGGGTTGACGGATGCCAGCAGGTGAAGCGGTTGAGAAGATTATGAAATACGATATAATGTTCCCACTGAGAAAATAGGGAGATAAAAGCAGGTGCCTGATTCCAAGTTCGGATGGGGAGATATGATCGAAAACGAGGAGGAGTGCTGCTTTAGATACCAACTTGATTGTTGTATACGTCTTTAGACAAACCGGTCAAGCGGAACAATTGACGGTTTGACAAAATTATGACTTTTAACAAAAACCTCTTCAGTAAATAGAATCTGAAAAAACAACGGTACATGATTCCGGTTCGGACGAGGAGATGATCGAGATCGAGTGCTCAGGGTGACATGCTCCCGATAAATTAAGTTAAGCCGACCGGGGCATTGCTACCCATGTACGATCTTGATAACTAAAAAAAGAAAGCCCTTTGCGTCTCTAAAGTGAACTACATATAATGGATACATACAAGCCCGCTGAGAGACATACTAAGCCTAAAAGGGCCCTAATGGTGTTATATGAGAGCAGATGAGGTGGAGTAATGACACTTATGCAGGATAAATGTCTGATGATGAGGACAAAATTGAGGGTCTACACTAATTTTCTTATAAATTGTCTTAATCGATCAATTCCTTGTTGCGTGACCCCTTTCCTTCACTTATAAAGCGGTGTTGCGATCTGATTTTATTATGTGACCAATGTTTCCCTGACTTTACGCAGCAAGCGCAGTTAAGTTAATCACCCACAACTCAATCAGTGCAATTCAAGCATTGTGAAACATGTTAGCAACATAAAATCATCAATTCAATCATGAACAATTATCTGTTAAAACACATCAACATAGCATTCAAAAGCGATTGGCTTACTCCCACGGAAACTTAAGATATGTATTGTTATTACAAAACAAGTTGGGGTAAATACTCACATGTAGTCATTTTCTGCACAATTCAGCTTGAGGCAGGGTGCTTTACAATAAATCTTATTCAGGTTCATTATTCTATCGAAAATAAATAATTAGAAAATTTTAGCAAATTACCGAAACTTTAGCTTCCTTAAATCGAAAATTAGTAATCCAAAATCCAGGAAAAAATAACCAACATCGATCTAAGAAAATAGAAAATAATAAAAAAATTAGTCGACTTAGGTTTTCCCAAAGAATATGCTGGATTTAATGTCCTTATAGCTAGAACCTGATGAGAATGTCTTCATTTAAGTCATTTTCTTTCTCTTTCAAAATGCGGATCTACCTCACAATATGCTTCCTCGAATAATGCTTTAATCTACGACCATTTACTTTGAATTCATTTCGATTCAATCTTTAGTATTCTTGCTCGAAAGGGTGTGCCATCGACAACACCGCCATGGACCCTCAAATGCATTTTGAGTTTTCCCTGGAAGAAACTTTGTTTATAGTTGTATAAAGAAATTGTTTCTCCCACCTTGAACTCCTCCTTAAGATTTTCGATCATGCTACCTTGGTGTTTTGTTGAGATCTTGACGTTCTCAGTTCTTCTGAGTTCATTTCAGATGAGTGTAAATGGCGACTTGGACTTTGAGTTCAATTTCTTGTTATTTTGTAGCTTTGTATTCGATGCGAAGGGAAGTGTGAGGTTTCCATATCTGATTCTATAGCGGGGACATTCAATGTTGGAAGTTTTGTAAGCGATTTAGTAAGCCACGGTCATCTAACTTTATAGACAAGTCCTTTATGCTTACATTTATTAATGCCTCGAAATTTTTCTTCCTCTTAATGGAAATTTATTGCCCGTTTGATTGAGGGTGATAATCCGATCCATCTTATGTTTGACTCCATATCCACTCATGAGTTTTGCAAAGACTTTATTTGCAAAATGGATTCCCTCATCATGATGATTATTAAGATTTTTTAAATCTGCTAAAATGTTTTTTGTATAAATCCCGACAACCATGGTGATCATTTCTGGAGCGAGTTAACCTCCCACCATCTGAAAGCTCTCATGGTTCCTCAGTCTTTGAGTGTGATGTGTGTTGTGAGATTGAGGTTAGGCTTAGTGGTAACTTCTCTACTCATTCATATACTTTGTTCTCAACGGTAGGGCTTTTTCTTCTCATACCTGGCTTCTTCTCTTCCTTCTCTTACTACTCTAACTTCATGTGAAGTGCATCTCTCATTATTCACTCCCGGCTTGTTCATACTTGCATGGTGCCTTATCAGGTAGCAGTTCTATCCGACCAATCAGACCATTTCCATATCCTCGAGCGCTCACAAAGATTGGATGGATTCTTATAGTTGCATTTGGCAAGGTCTTCTATAACTTGCCTTGCCTCCTCTGCACTTCTTCTTTTAAAACCTCCATAGTAGGATGCATAAATTATACCCTTGGAGGTATAATTCATGGCATGGTAGAAAATGTCCATAGGTTGTCGGATCCTGTATCCCATTGCATAGTCTGTGACCCGATCTCTTGACCTCTCCGTACGGTGTAGAGACTCGTCCTCCCTTGTGTGAACATGATGATTTGCCTCTTCTCTCGTGGTGGTACGGAGGAAAAAGGCTGCTCATGAATGCCTCTGGTTCTTCCTGATATTCATGATCCCGGCTGGTAGTGAGTCAAACCATGTGCCTGCCACGTCTCTCAATGCGAATGGGAAGAGTTGAAGCTTGATTATATTTGGTCTAACTCCATTTAGTTTCACAGTGTTTGCCATCCTCATAAATCTCCCCAGGTGCTCATTTGGATCTTTAGAAGGGTGGCACGTGGTAAGTGTTGTTACCTTAAATTGTATTAGTGGCTTCATCTCAAAGTTGTTTGCTTGATGGGAGAGTTGTCTCATTGCAGTACTCTTCTACGAATGATGAGCCTCCCGAAAATTCCTCCATTGTGTTAGGCTTCTATGGTCTCTACTGCTTCTTCTTCTTCCTGGAATAGTGCGCAATCTTTCTATTTGATTATCCATACTTCTATCTCTCCGGTACTAGTAGCTTTCCTCGAATTTTCGAGGTTCTTCCGATTTACGTATTTAGAAATGACGGTTTGCTTCTAATTTTCTATGCATTTAATATTTTCACGAAGTGGAAACACCACTTGAGATCAAATAGAGTCGATTGATAAATTTTGTATATTCATTAGGCTTCCAAAAAGATCAGTAGCTTATTCAGCCACTATTGTTAAAATTGTTTTTGTTGATTTTCTGAAATTTTTGTAAAACAAAGAAAAATGTCCAAATTAGCATTTATCTCTTTTGTCAGAATATTAATTTTTTAAGATTATTTGATTCCCATCCATGACCTTGAAAACTTGTTGACCAAATTCTTTATAGGGATCAAATTTCTACTACTGTTACCAAGCCAGCTGTGTATCTGAAAAGCGACAACGGCGCCAAAAACTTGTTGACAAATTCTTTATAGGGATCAAAGTTACGCTCTTGTACGAAAAATTTATTATCTAATCAAACGACACTAAAAATTGTGAAACAGAAATATAACTTGTAAGCTCATAAGAAGAATAATTTTGTCACTAAACTCAATTAAATATTTAATTTGGTCTTAAAAGCTGTATGAACACGGAGTCGTCTGAAGTAATAAAGGAAGTGGACTATAGATGGGATATCGTTCCGTAGAGATTGAAAAGAATTTAAACTTATTGCAACTACTCAAGGTTCTACTTCTATTTGACGTCCAGTTTAGAGAAAAGTGTAACTAATAAGAATTCCGACACATGGGATCTATATTTAAAACCAGGGAGAAATTTAAATCCCTAAATATAAAAGTGGTGAACGGATTATTCCTTTGGAGTAGACATTATAACTTTGCTATGAAATTATCGATCCTGTATCATAATCTAGTCATTTTCTCTGAGTTGGAATAAAATTTGTCGAGGCAAGGTAGTATAGTTTGGATTCCTCCTCTAACATACTTTCACTAAGTAGAGGTTCATGTTCATTTACGAATCATGATTCACAATCATTACTTGTAATTAAATTTCTCTATAAGATAATTATTTTTCTTTTCAATACTTCATACCCATTTCTAATATTTCTTGATTTCTTTACTTTCCCAGAATGAGGCGGTGCTGAATTTCTACAAAATGAATTATGTCTCATCCATAAGATCTAAAGAGTTTTCTCTTTCCTTGATTAGAACTTAGCTATGCCGTCAAGATCATTCCTCCAGGACCGAGGATAGATCTACGATTGATTAAATGATATATCTTTCTGACCCTTTCTCAAACAGGCAATCGAGGGATTTATGAAGGCCAGCTTTCAAAGTTCATTAGTTCTTCAATATTAGTCTATACCCAAAGTAGCTGGTTGCATGCTCTCGAGGAATCTCATCTCGTGTCACTCGGAGGGCCTCACAATCGAGCCGAACGAAATAGTCCTTTCATGGGTATAAACTCTTAAGTGGGAACAATTAATTTCAAGAACAACACCATTCAAATAAATTCAACCCCATAACAAAGGAAATTTTCATCTCATTATGCAGAAAAGACCATAACTAACATCATATCTTTCCCAGCGGAAGTTGTGTTCTCAAAAACTGGATTATAGTACACACTAAAATACTGATAAGGAAAATTCACTGATCTTGTAGTCGTGAAGAAATGAGTTCTAACACACATGCGGAATTCATTGAATTCAAAAACGATGTCGTACATGAATTTAAGCATTTAATTTCCTTCAAAACTTACGAGCAGTTTCTTGTTTCAAATCCAAATAAACAAATTAAGCGATTCACACTCTAAATCTAATCTCACGAATAAAAGAAAATAAAAATAAAACTAAAAGAAAAATCTAATACAAGAAGTGTCGGCTCCAGTGCATGGTTGCGTCAGATCTTGATTATTTGCCTCTTTCCACCGATCGTTTCTATTTATAAGAATTTTTAAAAGTTTAGGCCTACTTAGGCTATGTTTGAATCCCTAAAATTGTAGCCTAGATTTGCCTTCTGCGTTGGGACTAGAAGTTATTATCGCGACGAGTTTTGTGTCTTTGTTCGCGGTATGTAGTGCGTGCATCGCGTTTGGAGAAGATCTTATTGCTTCTTCTTGCCCGATTGCGACGTATTTTTGTTGCGACAGTCTTCTTTCTTTCAGTATGATAACTTTATCGTGACAGAGTTTCCTTTGTCGCGATAATATTGTGTGCATTCTCCAGCGGTTGCGATAACGAACCGATAATCATGTCGCGACATCGATAATCGTAGCCAGCGACATAGTTTACCACAGGATTATTGCCGCGGCAGAGTTTTCATGTCGACGGCATCTCATTCGAGGTTATGTTGCAACCTTTGTCTTGCATTATCTGCATTTCTATCGCGACTACAGAAAGTCGCGCGCCAGCGAGGCTGTTGCCGAGGCTTGACCTTTGTTCGCGGCTTTGTTATGATGTTGCGGCATGACTTCTTAATTGTCAATATTTCTTTGTCGCGTGAGTTTTCATGGCGACAATTCCTTCTGTGTTCAACTACTCGTTACATCGCGACCCTGGTTTGGCATGTCGCGGCATAATTTCTTTGCATTGTGTTGTTGAATTCTTTGCTCGGCTGGCTGTCGAGACCTAGAAAAGTCTGTCGCGACCTCGTGTCTCTCTATTCGACTTATTTACGTGTTCACGATATTACTTTTTTTTTTTTTTTTTTTTTTTTTGCGATCCATGCGCGACATAGACATCTCTCAAACTTAGTATATGTTTGCAACTTGGGGTTCCTTTTGTTGCCACAGGCCTATTAATGATCATTTGTTGCAACATAAATTTCTTGTCGCGATTGAACGCTGCTTCCGGTGCTCTCTTACGTACCGACCCCGGCTCACTCCATATTGCAGCGATGCGGTGTCGCGGCAATTAGTCTGTCGGTGACATAGGTCTTATGATCTTTCATTATGTAAGTAACATAAGCGATCTTTGTTGTCCTGTTGGCTTCTTCCGGCTTCCGGTCGCGACATGTTTCTCTTTGTTGCGACATAGCTCATCGACCAATTTTTAGATCTTGTGTTGCAACATAGAAAATATTGTTGCGACACAGTTCTCTAGCCATTTTCTTAAACGTTTGTCGTGACACATTGAACTCTGTCGCGACAGAGACTGCTGCAATTGCTGTTTTTCTCTTCTTTCTTGCTGGAAATCTCTCATTTTTTAATTAACTCCTACAAAACATAAAGTTTGTAAATATTCCATAATTTAAATTAACGACTCTGAAAATACTAAAAAGCGAGAAGCGAGAAAATGGATTAAAAATAGATGAGTTTAAGACTCATCAATATTAAAAGAAAGTGAATCTGGGTATATTGTATGTCTTACGAAAGACCTTATGTTTTGTGCGAACGATGATCTGTCTTTGTATTGACCCAGCGGGGCATTTGGCGGCCCCAACGGGGGTGGCCCATACCATGTAATCCCTAATAAGCGTCTTTATATCCATGCACGGGAACATATCACGACCGATCAATCTTATTACATTTTTATTCGTCTCATTTATGCACATCTCATATACATGGATAATGTCAATCATATGTATTTGAGATACTTTGGAGCGGTATTCCTTTATACATACTGCCCGGTACTTTTATCCTTAACACAGTATGATCTGCATGTTCTCGTATTGCTAGTATTTTTGTTCATATAATCATATTATTTCATATAACGTCCTTTTATAATTCCTTTACCGTTTCATTTATTCACTTGAATCTCTTTATACGAAAATATTTCTAGCCAGGCTTCCTTTAGGCGGTTTCTTTGTCTGATAGGTCGAAATTTGAATATACTTGGAGATTTGTTCTCTGAAGTCTATTTTATCTAGAAATTTGAATCATTTGGATGAGTGATGACCAAGATATGGCCTAAACAGTTGTACCCAAATAGACGGCCACACACAGCACGCCTGGCGACCTGCGTTGGCCAATTTTACGATCCAATGGGTTCCAAATTTGAATACACGTATTTCAAGGATATTTATAGTTTACCCATAAATTTGAATCACCTGAGTTGGATGACGATGCTTGATTGTAGCTAAACACTAAAGTTGTACCAAAAAAGACCAAAAAACTTTCAAAAAGCGAGCTTCACTTTGGCCAATTTTCTAGATCGATGGGATCTGGTGAATACACCTATTTCAAGGATATTTGTTCTCGTATATTTCTGAAATTTGAATCACCCACATTTAGATGAGTGATGACGAGGCATGGCTAAGGAAGAGCAAAACATGGTTTGGAAAAATTTTGGCGTGTCTCCCCTAAAACTGACATTTTCTTTATACAAACATTCACCAATTATCATACAAAGTTAGGGTTTCACAGCGCTTGTCGTAAGGGTTTTAGGTTTATTTATACCTTAATCTTTTTGCTTTTCTCTTCTTTCTTTTATTTCTTCTTCTTGATCACGAAAATCCTTGATCACATGGGCAAATCACCAAATCTTCTCTTTCCTCTCACCACGTAACCACTAGCTCTCGAGCCTAAAGGAATGTTTCTTCTAGGAATAATGTTGGTCTTATCTCTTATTCTTCATAACAAGGCCATGTTTGAGCTGTCATTTTGTCAGTTTTTAGCATTTTTTTGCATTAAAGTCCTTTCTTTCTCTTTCATTTACAATTCTACTTATCAAACATTCTACAATGACATATAAGCTTATTATTTATGACCCTTGAGTCCTTAATGGGACATTTCTTATGAGTCTTTATATTATTCCGGTTTATCATTTTCATTCCTTATGATATAAATTCGGGAGAAAATATAATTTTAACTTATTTTATACCTTAATCATGTTATAAAACTGTTATGGTATATTTTGGAGTGTTATAAGTGGGGTAGTGTTAATTTGTGAAGTCTACAATTAATTAATTAGTGGTATACCTGGAGAAGGGGGTGGATTAGGTGGTGACGGTCGGTTGAAGTTGAAGAGATTGGAACTTTGATGATGATGAGGAACTGAAATTTTGTGATGAAATGGGGCGAAGAGTAAATGAAGGATGTGAAGAATAGGAAGGAAGGGATCTGGTGATACCCTAGCACCAGAGTATGAAGGCGTGGACATTGTGAACGGGGGTGCGTGTGGTGGTCTTCCTTTGCCATTAGGTTGATGAGGATAGTTTAAAGGAAAAAAATTTCTCATTAAAATGTGCACAGCACGCCCGCGTAAACTCTTCAGGTAGAATAATGTGCAAACATAAATATTCATGATGAGTTGGAAATTTTCCAAGAAAACCCACAACAATCAATGCGAAATGAGAATTTATTTTTATTATAAGGTCTAAAGGAGAGGATACATTTAGGGATTTTCCACATGGTTATCTAATGTAAACACGGTGGAAAAAACATTATCTGTAAAAAAAAATCTCATCTATTGATCATCTTGAATCACGAAGTCGAAATAATGAAGTCATAGGTGTTTGAAATGGATTACCTTTGTAGTTTCACATACTCCTTTGATCCAGATGATGTTCTCCCGGAGAGAAAGATGCGTGAGCCACTAGTCTTTGCAAGTCTTTGACACCTCGATGGTGATGCGAAGGTTGAAGAAAACCTCAAGGAGGTGGCTAAGGCTCGATCTATGTTGCTGAGTCGAGCTGTGAAAAATTAAAGGAAAGAAAACGTTTTTCTCTTCTTCAGGTGTGAATAATGACTCTCAATTAGGGTCAGATGATTGGCTTAGAAATGTGAGCCAGCACATGGAGAAATGACCATAATGCCCCTCATTAAAGGTAGGGAGGGGTGTTGCATACGTGTACATGCATGTAGTGTGCATCCCTCATGGGCTTTAGCCCGAGAATAATATTATATGGTCTTCAAATGACTCTCAATTCTCTAATCCTATATATTCCAATCCCTAAGCATTCTTGTTCAATTCGGATCTCTCGTCAATTACTCTCTTAACTTGGATCATCCCCAGGCCGTTTGTTCCTTCTTGAGACCTTAAGTGTTGACCATTAGGTTTAGATTATGTTGGTCACTTGAATCAACCATTTGATTCAAGCAAGTCAGCGGTATCTAACAACACATCATGACCCACTAATTAACCCGAGAAGAGTCAAGGTTTGGCTAACGAACCTTCAAATATGCGATATATTGTGCGATGTTATCCTTCGCTCCATCTTGACTTGGTTGAACATGGACCTAATCTACCTTTTAATTGAACTGGCAGCCTCATTTATCTTGTCTGAGATCAGTATAAGCATGCGAAGACTCTTCTTCAAAGGCATGGTGCACTCTAATTTAGAGATTTGGTAATGATCTCTAAAACGTCTCTCGAGCTATACCCGATCTGTCACCACTAGTAATATCTTAAGGCAACAGTTCGAAGTCAAAGTATAGAATTAGTATCCAGGTACCATTTAGAACCTCAAGTCTAAGGATATACGCCCATTGCTCCGTAGTGAATATCATTGATGTTTGGACATCAGATAATCAAGTAAGATTGTCTCATAGGAGTCTCAGTAGACTTAGCTACTGCCTTAGCAAGTGGTAGGTGTGAATCAGTTACTTATTTATACTATGTTTTGCATGAGTTTAATGCAACTTTATGCTAGATTCACATCAAAATCTCTTAAGAAAACTCTAATCCCCCACTTGCTTATGTTTTCCAGGTTTAGAAGGAAAACCAAGCAAAGTGATGGAAGAAATCAAGTAGATGAAGTTGTTGAATTGTTGTAGCAGGTATGTCTCGATGAAGGAAGTGTTCGTCACAACAAAGCTATTCGTCTTGACCAAGGAAGAGATAGCCGCGACAAAGACAGGAGGACCACATTGAAGAAGTAACTAGTACGTAGCGATGAAGTTGTTCGTTGTAACAAAGGATGTGTTCATTACGACAAAGCAAAAGATGCAAAATGAAGATAGCCTTGGTATGTCATGATGAAGCAGGTCTCAGAGAAGACACGTGTGTTTGTCGAGAAAGCGAAGAAACCTTGTTCATTGACGAGAAGGTCGGCGAATGGCTGACTAGCCCATCATTGTTATTCCATGCATATAAATCTATTTACGTAATATGGCGACAGTCAGCATAAATACTTGTGGGTATCACATATCTTGATACCCCCATATCACATCCCATTCACCTGGATCCATTCATGCATATATATTTTAGAAAAATGTACAAATTTATCAAAACAATTCATAAGAGTTCAAGTTACAACTCTCTTATATCTGAAATATTACATGTAAAAATCTAGTTTTTACATAAATAGTATCTCAAGCCATAGTTCGAGCATATTTGCACATATATGCAGAGTGAGTCGATCGATACGGATAACATCCAGATCATTTTCAAAACAAAATTTCATTTGTTTATAAACCAAAAAGCTTTTGGATGATACATCATAATGATCATTTATATTCAAAATCATGCGCCTTTTTGTGGTGGTGGTTTTGGTGATATCTGCGCCGGGCTCCCTGGCTTCGGACACTTTTACGGTACTCCGTAGGAACATGTTTGACATAATTGGCGGGTCCTTCACCCAAGGGGGGATCTATCCTTTCTTGATGATACACGGCACATATTTTCTGTTTCATGTAACCATGCGACTACGTTTGGACTTTGCATTCTGAGCCTGATCGACACTGAGGTGTCGGTTACTGACCATACACTCACACCAGCTCAATCTGGAATATCCGGGTGCATATGCAATGAAAAATGTCATTGCGTATTTATCTCATGTTACATATAATGAACCTTTACCTGAGCGATAAAAAAGCATTTTTATGTGAGTACCATGGATAATTATATGAAAGCATATAATTTACATTCATTCATGCTTAATATATATAACACCCGAAATATATCAACATATTTACAACACATTCGACATGTATAAAATTTCCCGTGACCAACACACAAGTGCCATTCTGCTTACATAAATTCGGCCATACCTGGCCTTGGAAATAATCTAGACTCGGTCCAGAAATTTCAGCTTTTGTTTTATTTATTTATTTATTTATTTTTAACAAATTTCAAGGCGTCAATTAACGGTATAAATTCATCCATGGCTTGGAGTCCTCAAATAGACCCTAGAAAAAGAAGTCCCAACGATCCTAAAGTCAAAACTACAGTCCCATGGTTGAAATTTGAACCACCCATTACGGCCCTTAGATTAGAGGAACGGTGGAGAAAATACCACCTCTTTTGTTTAGCACCTACTCGCAGCTCTCGTCAGTAGACCAACTTTAATTCTCGGACTAACGACCGGCCGTCGAACAGAGAATGGAGTCCTTCCTTTCTTTCCCTTTCTCTCCTCCACACCACAGTTTTTCTTCTCTTTTTCCTCTGCTTTCCTTTATTCCTTTCTTTCTTTTTCTCCTTTCTTTTTCTTTTCATTCTAACACTTTCACTATATTTTTTTAACTATTCCTTTCTCTTCCATAGAATTGTTTTTTTTGATCCGACAGAAGCCTCACATTTTGACTCCGTTTTTCTGGGCAAGTGTGTCACGTGGACATCTTAGGCCAGAAAATCTGCTGTAGACTCGTGCCAGTACTGTGCCCTCCTCTCAGCTTGCCAGGTATCCACATGGTCATGCCATGTGGCACTCCTGTGTCACATCAATAATTTGTTTCAAATCATGAAATTCCTATTGTCTGGAATCAGCTTGAAATTCGGGTAGCTGGAATTTCGTGGATGATTTTAATGGCGAAGTCAGTTTCATCATCCAAAGATCTGAAAATTTTAGGTTTTTCAACCCTATGCTCTGGCGGAAAATTATAGTTTTGCCATTTTTCATAAAAAATGCATTTTCTCCGGGTTTTTACATGTAATGTGATTGGGTTTGAAATTTGAGAAAGAACATCCTCTCCTAGGATTTTTCTCTCTCTAGGTTTAGAAATTTAAGGTTTTTTATTTTCTTTAGTTTTTACTTTGTATTTGGAACTAATTTTGAAAGATCCATTCTTTGGAGGATCTCTTGACCTTAAAGCAAAGTTTGAGATATTGAATTTCATCTATCATTTGTTTTGTATTTCTAAACTTTACTCTCTTCTCTACCTCTCTCTCTCTCTCTCTCTCTCTCTCTCTCTCTCTCTCTCTCTCTCTCTCTCTCTCTCTCTCTCTCTCTCTCTCTCTCTCACTTAATCTTTCATTGTTATGTTTATTCTAACACTAGTTTTGTTGATTAGATTTATTGGTTGTAATGAGTTACTAAAACTTTCTTCTAGGATTGATTGTTGTAGTTGATGTTGGTTGATCAGTTCTTTGGGATTAGTACATGGTTTTGCCTAATTGTTGTAATTGGGAAGTGAGTTTGAGACCTAGAGGCTCAAAGGGTTTCCAAAGTGACAGCTAAGTATACCCTTAAGCCTTGAACTGGACAAGTACAAAATATATTTTCCTCAGACTGCAATGAATATAAACAAATGCATCGATGGAAACAATC
Source organism: Tetrastigma voinierianum (assembly GCA_016808115.1). Lineage (NCBI taxonomy): Eukaryota > Viridiplantae > Streptophyta > Magnoliopsida > Vitales > Vitaceae > Tetrastigma > Tetrastigma voinierianum. Next base: position 81,588 of record JAEQBH010003463.1, on the reverse strand, counting down.
AACAACAATTAATATCTTTCTAGAGTTTTCCTTTAAAAATCAACCCATTTACTTAACGAGCCTTTGAAAATCAATCTTAGTTTTGTTTTGTTTTAGTTTGAGGTTTATTTTTAGAAAATCGACATTTCCGATCTTCTATTCCGGCTGAGATGGTGAAATTATCGGTAGCGGGGCGCGACTCGCTCGAACCATCGCTTCCCATTGGGTTGATATTTTTGGGTTTTAAATTGAAAGCTCTATATTACTTGTGCGCTGATCAGGTATACTTTTGATGATATTTAGTTCTTATAAAAAGGGCCTAACAAGTTTTTGGGTGTCTACTTTAATCATCATGATGATCCTGTTTATAGTCATCACCTTGATCAATCGAGGTATAACATGTGTCTTGGTCTGCGGGATCAATGATAATACGTCTTATTGATCTTATGACTATGGATAGTTTAGATCTTACGCAATTAACGTAATAGGAATCTCATTGTCATGTCACAAATCATATGATTTCCTTTATCTTTATGTGATGTATCAAGGACTGCGTGGTGATTTAAGATCGTTATCAATTCATATATTAAATGAACATCAAATAAATGAAGTGTGTTTGTTATAAATGAATATAAGAGCATCATAAGTCTTTAAAGGTGATAGACTTTAGAGCACTTCTCTAACAACTTTCACGACACAACCAAATATTTTTAAAATCATTGTATCCTGGAACATATGATATAAGAGCAAGCGGACATGGTCGCCCGCAGCTTTGCCTCGGCATGGTATTAATTTGACATAGTTTGGAGGGCATATGATAAATTTGAATGGAATATTTGCATGTGTCGATAAAGTGGTCGATTTATCAACAATGTCTTATTTTCGATACGAAATATTGTTTTGTTCATATGTGTAGAGACATGCAATTCGATGTATTCGATTTGTTTAAAATAACAATTTAATTTTTGACTCCTCCCCGTCAGAATGAAAACTTGATTTTACCATTAAATTATTGATAATAAGAGCTTCCAAACTCTTAAAACATTTGAAAAACTTGACTTTTGTGCTTTGAAAATAAATCCAAATCTAAAACGTATGTCTTCATCGACAAATGGCAAAATAGGAAATATAAAATAGGATAGAATTATTTAAAGGTTGAGTACTAGTGATAACTAATGGGAAAGCTAAAAAAGGAAAATGGGCAAATTTTCCTAATTTGCGAACATGACAAGTGAAAAAGAACCTAAAGAAAGTAAATTAATTTTTAAGATAGATGAGGTGATAATATTGCATGAGGATGTCTGATCATGCATGCCGGTCATAAGGAAGAACATTCACCAAGCATCACATGCTTATTAGGATTTAGGAGATAATACAAGCCATCTTTACTCGTTCCTTTCAAAGGGATTGCCTTGGTCTTCGGATCCTTAACCCGCAAGGAAAATGGGTTGGCGAATTCAAAAAGCGAGAATTGTCGTTGGTGAGCTTTTGGGCGATAAAATTTTGTCAAGTGAGGAACATGAAACATTGCAAGTTTGAGAGAAAATTTTGAAGAGAAGGATATATAATGCATTACCTTTACATTTGCTATATGCATTTCTTGCCCGGTGCCAACTTTTGGCCCCGATCCATACCTTTGTAATGGCTAATGTCATAGATAGCGAGATGAATTAGGAGTCATATGGTGGTGGCTCTGTGTCGATGTCCAAGCAATATGAACAGGAGTTGGACATTGATGATGAGGCCCAGGGCAAAAGCACGCTCTCATGTGCAGCATGGAAACACTCATGACATGCAATATGTGCTTGATTTCTAGAATTAGATGGGCAACGGGAATGATACCTTCAACAACACCAATCAGTAGTATGATTATATAACCCTTATATTTGACAAACAACTTTTGGACGCTTGGAATCTTGTGAAAAGGGAGCGAATGCTGCTCGGATAGAGGGGTTGTAATTGGGTCTTGTGTTGGATCAAGAGGATAGATGGGTGTGGAGCACTTCTTGCATGCTGCATAAGAGAATTTCATGAGCCAACAATTGACTATGTAATTATTGAAAGGTTACCGGTTCAGTTTTGAGAATGAGAGTTGAAATGATTGGATGAAATTCACTTCCATTGTTGCAATAAATGATCATTGAATTCAGTTGTTGAAATATCCCAACTAACCGTAGATAATTCAGAAAGATTTTACGCGGCGCTATGAAGACACTGATGCCATTCATGCGAGTTCTTGCAACTCAATGTGAAGTTACAATTTTGATTCTAAAGATATGGATCCAAAGGCATTGGTTAAAAACACGAACATCGCATAGGGATTTGTGTTGCCGATGATCGCCAGGAAAAACCTCTTTCAGAGGATGATAGCAACCAGGTTAGTAAGCTGGTCTTTTAAGCTTGGCATTATATGTGGGATTGGGAGTGGGTTGTAGGATTTTCAGTGAGAATAAAGTAGAAGGTGGTCTTTGGAATTGGTTCCATCGATGAGGCTAGTCATATTGTGATGGTTTAGTAGAGGAAATTGTGTTTTCAAGCTGAAAATTTTTGAGTCGAGTTTGATAGTGAAGGAATAGTTATTATTATTGGTTGGCAGCATGGAAGGAAGGGTGAAATTGGTTGGACAAGGAACAAAAAATGGTTTTATCGATTCGATATATTCTGGAGTATATTGAATATCGGCCGGTATCGATACGATTTTGCTAACCAAAAGTCAATTGGGCAAAAAATCAGCTAAATAATTGACAAATCGTCGATATTTTGCTGAAATATCATAAAATGTCGATATTTTGTGAAATATCGAGCATTATCATCGCGACGTGGGTGGGAAAATTCGAAAAAATCGCCAAAACATCCATGATGAGGCAGAAGGATACTCAGCGAGTTGAGGCTCGATGTCCCAGCTTGCGATAATGCGAACTGATTAGAACTACATCCTTTTGTGGTCTTCAGTCTCAGTTTGATCGGGTGAGTCGAGACACCCGCAGTGAGATCTCGTTGCATTGTCGTCATCCACAATAATCTCTAGAAGAGTAGGTTAAGCAGTTGGGACTCTTTCAGTTCTTCATGGAAGGTGTGACTCTTTACCCTTCTTCACGAATGCTAGGAGTTGGAACTCCACCAATTGTTGATTTATGAAGATGTTGTAGCATCTCCTCATGCGTCTGACGGTCGGCTAAAGTAGTCGAGACTTATTTGAAGGGGTGTGAGGACTTCCCTGTTCGAACTTGAAGCTGAGCGGGCGAGGTTGGGTCGGTGCGTAGCCGAGAAGAGATTTTCTTGCACGCCGTTACTGAGCTAAATGTTTTGCCAGTAGTGCCCTTGTTCTGACTTGTGGCGATTCTCGACTTACTAAGAAGAAGGACGAGGAAATTAGATGGTGCCTTATCTCTGTGTTGCTCGACCTTGAATCCCAATATTAAAGATGGGTATCCACAAGACCATCTTGGTGGCATCGACTTCGGCATTTCAGATGTATTGAACACCATCGTGAGTAAACCTTCATCTTAAACGGGTTGAGGGACATCGGTAAGATGACTTGTGAAGCAACATGCATAGGGGAAGTAAGAAACCCTTCCTCAACTCCCCGTTTCTTTCTCCCTTTTTTTTTTTTTAAAGGATAGAGAGGTATTAGAACACATAAACCCCGATGAGGATCTAAGGGTCTCAAAATGTTGCTACATCGAGCCTTTCTGGAAGTGGAGATGGATATACAGTTATTTTTCTTGCTGAACTAAGACACCAAGTTCTATACTCTGTTTCTTGTGAACTAAACTAATTCTTCTTGCGTACCCCTTGCCTAGCAGTATTCATCACCTAAAGCCTCTTTTGATGTTCCTTGGCTTTATTTTGGTGTAGCAACATATGTGTCATCTACCTATAGTTGATTTGGAAGTCCCTATTGTCCCGAACCTGGCTTTGAGGATCTCCTAATGATGTTAAAAGGCAAGGTGATTCTTTGTATCAATCTCTTGAAGGAGCTCCACGAGCCTAGCACAGTGCAAGATTATTCGCTTGGGATTTGGTCACGTCGGATGTTGATTTGTTCTTGCTTAATTTGAACACCCTTTAGGTGAGGCACTGCGCACGATCTAAGTTAACACATCCTTAGGAGCACGTTGAAAGAGCACCTCTTCCCTGTCGAATTTGTTAGGGTAGGAATGATTGGAGAATCTTGACCTAAAGCAATTGGACTGAGGTAGGTGATCATCAACTTTTACATTGATTGACTCGATGGCCAGCCATGGTCGTTTGTTGTAGACCTTATATGTCATATTATTTTGAGGAGTAACCCAAAAATAATCCTTCATCATTCTTAGCATCGAACTTTCCTATTTATTCCCTATCATTTAAAATGTAAAAGGACTATCTAATTCATGAAGGTATTTCCGATTTGGTTTCTTACCTTTCCAAATCTCATAAGGAGTCATTTCAATTCCAAGCCATAGGTAAACCATATTCAGGATATAGCACATCATATTTACTGCCTCTGCCTAGAATTTGATTGGAACATTCCTAGCCTTCAACATGACCCTAGCCATTTCTTGGAGAGTTTCGTTCTTCCTTTCCATTGCCCCATTTTGTTGTGGATTTTTATACATTGAAAACTCATGTTCTATGTCATTCATGCTGAAAATTTTTTTGAACATGGAGTTCTCAAACTCCTTCCCATGATCACTCCTTATTATAGTGACCTTCAATAGTCTATGATTGTGTTCCTTGGCAAGTTTTAGCCACAGTTCTTAAAATGTTTCTGATTTGTCCTTTAGAAAGTTCATCCATGAGAATCTGGAGAAGTCATCCGCACACACATAGATGTAGCTTTTTCTAGCAATGATTTCCACTGCATATGGAGTCCCATCGGTCGTGTGGAGCGTTTCGACACTACGATCATAGGGAAAGTTAGGACTCTCTGTAGACGGTCTAGTTTGTTTCCTTAACTAACATGATACACACATCCCGCTTCCAAGTACATTCTTGGTGGGGATTCCTCGGACTGACTTTTGTGTTGATGGTGTCCTTGTGGCTTATATGTCCCTGGCCTTTGGTGCTAGAGCTGATGATCGTGCGTACTATGTTCAAATAAGTGTTAGGATGGACCGATTGAATGCTTGGTTGTCGAATGAGCTACTCCTTCCATGATATGATGCGGTTCTAATCACAGTTGATGCATCTATCTTTATATTTTACAAAAAGATCTTAGTACTCGCATAGTTGAGATCTTGATTAGGTTGGCTTTAAGTCTTTTCCTTGAGAAGAACATCTGTTTGGGCATTCAGAAACATTCCAAATAGTCGATCGAAAGCCGTCCTTTGGCATTGTCTTTAAAAATTCACATAGTCTGACCCAGTTGTTGAAGGTGGTCGAAAACACTTGTATCCCGTTGTCAATCGAGAGCTTCCATTATCAAAATAATACCATCTTTGTTCCTTTCTTTGTTTAATAGAACGAACACCCACAAAAGCTTGTTCATTTCCTTTTTCAACCCACTTTTGTTGGAGTCTTGGTTTATTTTCCTTCAATCTCTTTTAAAAAGCTTTATAGTACCTGCAGTGATGCCGAATGTACCTCATCTTCACTGGCCAGTAGTAGCATGGTATGTCTTGGGATTGGTCTCCCTCTTTGTTCAAATTTGATGGGCGATCTCGGGGTTGGATTAGAACAGTTAGTCAGAACAACATTCTGAACAAGGGTTTAGCTTGTGCACACGTCCCGTCTGACAAACTTCCTCCGAATGGTCCCTTTGCTTGTTTCCAAGACGCCTTCTACGTCCCTTCTGCGAGGATGTGGTTCCTGAATTCAACATTCTCACTCTTCTCTTGAGTTGTTCCAGTTCAGATTGTGTAGTACTGTTCCTTGAAATATCCCTTTTGAGAATAACCACCTCTTTCTTTAGAGCCCCTTTGTTTTTGCCAGGTTGCAAGATTTGGGCTTGAATAGTTATATTAAGTTTTATTGCATCAATCCCATTTTCATATAGCATTTTTATAGGGTTGTGCTGGAATCTTCATAAATTTCATCGCATATCACTACATAGAGTCTTAACATCCTCACGAAGCTGGAATATGGGTACGGGCGAGTTTGAACATATGTTGAGCCTTCTTTTGGAACTTCACATTTTAACCTCACACATTTGTTGTGTTCTTTAAGAGGGTAATGAGTGCAAGTGGTTCTCTGGTGTGATCTTCCTCTTCCTTGCTTCCTTTGTGGATTACTTGCAAAGTGTCCTAAGCTTCTGTCTGATTCGGTAGTTGGGATGAGCACATCTATCTAGAATGCACACAGTGAATAACGTTGAGCCTTCCAATTGCTAGTTGTTGATTTGTCTTCTTCACTAGTTCATTCTGACTTAGTCTTGACCACTATTTTCCCATCATTATCTATCTTGGTTGGAGGAGACCATCTTGTCAATACTGATCTCCATACTTTTATATCAAGAGATTTAATGTAGACACGCATCAACTCGATATTTGTGGTTTGTCCCGTCAAGCGGGAGGGCGGTGTAGATTACCTTCTTTCATCAAATCCATCTCAAACTCACATACAATCCATTAGGGTAAACCGCAAATCTCACTCATTAACCCAGAATGACTTGCTCGATGATACCAAGACCGACATATAAGTATGTGTTCTTGGCCATTGTCCTAACTTCCCATATTGTGGAAGTTCGGACTTTGTGCGAAATTCACGGGTCTTATTAATTTGTTTGTGTGAAAGGCACCATATAAAATATATGCGATAAGAAGTCCACACAATATGTTTATGCGGTTCGACAAGCGCTTACTTATGTCTGGGTTGGGCTTTAGATGAAAAGATTTGTAATACAATTGAGTTCTGATCTTATGTAGTGAGACTTCCACTCTGCGTTTGAAAGCACAATAGCTCATGTGGAATTTATATTTAGACCTACTTAGTCGCGCACCTTGACATCGCACATGACAACCCACATTATATAGATAAGATAAAGAAATTCAAAACATCTTCTTTCTTGAGGTGAAAGGATTACTAACGTCTGCTCTCTCGGCCAAGATATCGAACTCCACCTCCTTGACATACGTTTGGACGGATCTCATTCTACTTCCAAGATCTATGGTAGAATCATTGATGAGTTTCTTCAGCTTGAATTTATAACTATGAATTTGTGTTTTAGGAAGGCTGATAAAAACTGAATCATTCTGCCCCAGTATGAGCTCTGACATTCTGTGTACTTTTCTAGCTAAGTTATTCTAGCGAATCTGAGCTTTTGTTGCCTAAGTTTTCCTTTTAGAGAGATTACCTGATTAGGTTCCAACTCTAATTTGATAGCTTGGAGAATTTTCATGATTTTATCTTTATCCACTTACAATTAGGGTGGATCTAATATAGTAGCTTGCTCACAAGTAAGTAACGGGTCAAAACGAACTTTAAATCCCAGTCGCCGACACTTGGATTCTGATTTCTTACAGTCGACGTCGGCTTTCTTGAGTTCTTAATGACGTTATATTCTTAAGTAGTCTTGTGAAAACATCTTCCGAGTAGTCGTTTTAACGAAACGAGGCGAAAAGATATTAACAATCCCCAGACAACATTTAAATATGTAAAATACAAAATAATAGATTGTAACAAATAAAAAAACACATCTTATTTTACAGAATTTTATCAGTGATTTAACAACATTAAAAATTAGTGGTCTGTAGCATTCTCAATATGAGAGGTAAGGGTTTGACGTCTCTTGGGTAGTTTGGGTTTAGAGTGAAATGCTTCTTTTGTAAATGTTCATGTGAGTCCCATGGACGGGGTACAGAGACTATTTAAGGCTTTAAAGTCTTATTCATTGCTTGAAATAACAGAGTTTGATTTATCCTATTGAGCTACTGGTACGTGTGCTGACCTCTTATATAATGACGACTGACAAGTTGTTCAATTATGTCACGATGAGAATGCAAGCTGTAAAGGGTGGGCCATTAACTACTCCGTTCATTTTCATTTTGAACCGATGGGTGTAGCCGGTTAAGCACCAGTTCGATCGGATTGGAATTCATGTCGAACCGTGGATCCTCGTAATTATTGTCTGGTTAATCTAAAATTTCACTCAACTTTCTCTTCTTGTTCTAGCCATTTCAACAGCAAAGAAAAATGATTTTTAAATTGGTTTTTATTTAAATCATCTTTTCTTCATCTTTTAATCAATATATCTTTAATAGTGAATTATTTTATATAAATTTGGGTTTTATTTTATTTTTTATGATGTTATCGTCTTAATATGGTATTTGATTTATTCGTCGATTTATTATGATGTTTTATTTTTCGTAAGCCAACGTTTTATTTTTATACTGATGATTCAAATAAATAAAATATATTCAAGTTAAATATAAACAATAAATCAATTTAGCCATCAATATATTATAATTAACGATAAATATGTTAATCATCATAATATTATTAAAATTATAGGCTGGAATAAATTTATTATATAAAAGTATTTTATCCTCAAACGTATATTTATATTTTTATGGATGTTTACTAATTCTTTTTTTTTTTTTTAAGAAAATAATATATAACTAATCTGATTATTCTTCTTCAGTAAGAAAAGTCACAAGATCTCACCTTTCGGCAATCCTAAATGAGTGGTTCAAAATACAGTTCATATCCTTAATGGAAAACATTTAAATATGTAAAATACAAATACTACTATATTATTTAGTTGTAATATTTGAACAAATAAAAAAACACATAGCTTTTATTTTTAAATTTTTATCAAGTGGTTGTGCATTAAAGTGAGTGGTATCAGGCATGTAGCTTTCTCATATATGAGGTAAGGGTTTGACCTCTCCTAGGGTAGTTTTGGGTTTAGACCATCTCCATCATCCAATTACATAAGATCCAAAGCCCAAAAATTCGCCTCCCAGTATTTTTTTAAGATTTTAATAAATTTTTACTTTTCAAGAATCTGGAAGAAATAAGATCTAAAATTCCATCTATCCTAAATCTATTTCATAATTTTATCTTTCTCTTCTTCTTTCTTTTTTAATAATTACATCAGCTTAATTCTTCATTCATATTTATATCACTTTTCACACTATAAATTGATTTAAAAAAGATAAATAAATATTTAATTAAAATTTAAAATAAATATAAAGATTCAATTAAAATAAAAATGACCATGAACATTTAATTAATAAAATAAATATAAATATTTTGAATTTAATTAATTCACGGCCGATTTGTCACATCACATCGGTATTAAAAAAGTTGAAGAAGTTGGTCTTATAAAAAGCTACATCGTCAGTTACTACAATTTTTTAAATAATTAGAATTGAAAATTCACATCAATTTTATTTATATTTAAGAATTGAAAATAATTGTAGCTAATGAAAATATTTTAGGCTAATAAAATAACAAATTAATTCATATCAATTCAAAACATTTTATTTTAAATTATTCACAAAAAATATGATTTATGGTTTTTTTCATTTATTAATAATATTTTATTTATAATATTATTTTTTGAAAATAATAAGAAGTTAATTAAAATATTTGTAGGCTAATAAAATAAAATAATTTATATCAAGTAAAACATTTTATTTTTAAATTTATATTTTAAATTATTCACAAAAATAAGACGTATATTTTTTTCATTTATTAATAATATTTTATTTATAATAACATTTTTTAAAATAATTAGAAGTTAATAAAAAAAAATTTTGTAGGCTAATAAAATAAATTAAAGTAAAATGTTTTTTTTTTTTAATTCAGAGATTTTAAATGTATTTTACAAAAAATACGATGAAGCTATTTTCATATTTCAAATACACAAACTGTTTCATTACATAAAAATGAGTGTTAAAGTGGGAGGGGGATATGGAGTGGGAGGGCTTCCAAAGGCGGTGTGGGGTGTGTGTGAGCAGGCTCCAGCCCCAGCCGACCGTGGTTGAGATCTACGGCGCCACCTGGGGGGATCTAAGCAAGGCGAGGGAGATCTACACACAAATATAGCCATGGGGATTCACACGCGAGTCATGGAGATCGTGGCAAATGGCAGCCAGCAATGAGGTGGAGAGGCTATCAGGAATATTTTCCGCTTGAATATCCGTTTCAGAGATTTTTTTTCGCTTCTGTCCGCTTTTAGGTCATTTGCATCGACATTTTTGCTTCCAATCCGCCACAGCAATACGAGGGTATCAATGCCACATTTGTCATAACAGTTGATCACCCACCCATTGATTTTGGTCGATCACTCGATATCTAATTCTCGTGGCCTACTACCGATCACGGCTCTATTTTTTATCAAAACAGCCGCCAAAATGGCTTTTCGCCCCCATTTTAGCGCCTCACCGTCACACTTTCCAGCTTTAAAAAGTCTTATTCACGTCAAAATGATGGTTTGATATCCTCGTTACCGATGTGTCACCAAGGATAAAAAAAATCGTTTTTTTGGGCGATTTTTCGCTAAAATCTATTTTGTTGGGTTGGAACGATTTTGAGAAGGAAAAATCAAGTAAAAATCTGAATCACCGACTAAAAAAATCGATTTTTTCAAAATTCAAATTTCTCGATTTTTCCTTTTTCCTCGACGAAAAAAATTACGAAAAATCGTTTCCGCCGCTTTCTCTTCGAACTCCACCCAAACGCCTTAAAGTGGCACCCTCCAAATCATCACCAAACTATTAATTAAATTTATTATATATAATGTAAACGCTATATCTGTCTTTATTATTTGTTCATATAATCCCTTTATAATATTTTATTTTATTTTTACTTACATATATAACTTATAATATTTTTAAATCAAATATTAATTTGAGAAGGAAAAGAAATAAAATAATATCATTTAAAAATTTAAAATTATAATATATAATATTTTGAATCTCCTCATTATCAACATAATATTACAATAATAAAAACAAATAAATAATATCTTTAACATAATAATATCTAATAATATATTAAATATAACATATTAATTTAATAATTACTATTCCATTTGATTTTAATCTACCTAATTGGGATAAGAACTATTTCTATAATCTATATAATTAAAAAAATGAAAATTCTAATAACCGATATTTTTGTAAAAATATCCACCGATATTTTGCATCAGATATTTCGATATTTTCGTAAAATCCAATTACACGATATATATCCTGCTTACTCGATATTTCGATCTCTGTACACTCACTATACGATGACTGCACTTACAAGCTTGTTCACTATTATTATGTCAGTTTAGATGTGAAAATGCAAGCTGTAAGATCTTCTTCAATAGAAAATCTCTATTTTTTTTTCTCTAAATTGATATTTTCTCTAGATATATAAAGATTATAAAATTCATATTTTAGAGACCTAATTATAAAAAGTAATCTTTATTTTCAATTCAAAATAACTATTTATTTTCAAAACATTCATTTTTTAAAATTAGAATATTTTAAGAATATGATTATATATGAAATAATTTTATTTATATTTAAATATAAATATAAAATTATATTAAATAAATAAAATTATAATAAAATAAATAAATATTAAAACCTAAATACATTTTAAATTAATAAATATTATATTATAAAGCATCATATTATATTAGAAAATAAACAACATTAATAAAAGCTAAGACATACTAAAAATACATTAACCAATGATAATGATATAATATAAAACTAATATATAAATCACCTCCATAATTTATACCATCATATTCATTATAATTACTAAAATTATCATTACTAGAACCACTTGATCCACTTTGTTGGGATTTGCAAATTATTTTTTTAATAATCTATATTTTTTTCATATTGAAATACTCACGCTCAAATGGGTTGAAAATTGAGTCAAGATTTTTCTTTATAATTTTTTTTCGTTTCACGCCCAACTCATATATTTGTCGCGCCCATTTTCAATCCAGAAGATCTTCACCTGATAACGTTTCCGCTCGTCGCCATAAACAAATTAAAGATATGTTAAGTTCATTATGTCTCCTAAATGCATTAATTGAGTATTTAAGGAAATATAAGAACAATGTTTTGTGAAGTAATGATTAGTTTAAATAAATGATGCAAAACATCATGTGATATAATTTCTCATGCTCTTTTTTCTTCAATATGAAATTGTATTTTTTTTCTAAGAAATTATTATATTAATTAATTAAAATCTTAATGTTTTATTATATCCAACCTAACCACCTTTATTTTCAATATAAATTAAAATAATGAAAATGCATTTATCATTGTCAAAATTAATTTTAATAAAAAATTAAATTATTTTAAGAAATATTTTAAATTATTAAAAATATATTATTACTTAAATCAATATATTAAAAATTCATTTTACAATATTATATAAGTGAAAAGTAATTCAATTAATAAAATAATAAATACAAATATAAGCAGGTGAAAATAAAATATGTTATAAAATATAATTAAATGGGATTATTTTATTATTAAGGATAATAAAAATAATGAAAGAATAATAGTATAATAATAAAAATAATAAGATAATAATATGTTTATTAAGATATGGGTCTAAGAGATGTGAATAAATGATTCCATGGAGATGCACTATCTATGTTCTAGAGATCAAAATTGTTAATTTTTGGCATTTATTTTCGCCTCCAAATTTATATATAGAGATACAGTAAAAAAAATACTATTTTGAGAGATTTCCAAAGGGCAGACTATTAACTACTCGCCCATTTCATTTTGAATCGACTACAGAGCTAATTACACTGACATTCGATCTGATTGAATTCCGGTCAAACTGTGACCCCGTACTGGTCCGATTAATCTAAATTTTCACTCAACTCTCTTTTCTTCATTTTCTAGCCATCCCATCTTTCTCAAGCAAAAATGAATCATTTTTCATGGTTTTAGATCAAAAACCATCCCTTTCCACCTTTTTTAATCAATATATCTTTTAAATAAATGATTATTCTATATAGATTTGGGTTTTATTTTATTTTTCATGATGTTATCTTAATACGGTATTTGATTTATCGTCGATTTGTTATGACGTTTTGTTTTTCGTGTGAATCGATCGCTTTATTTCTATACTAGAATGATTCAAAAACGAATAAACATATCTCGATTAAACATAAATACAAATCGCTTAAGATCATCAATATATTACAAAACAACGATGTATATATTAATCATCAGTATTATTAAAGTATAGGCTTTAAATATCAAATTTATTATGTGTTATTCTCTATCCTCAAATTTATATTTATATTTTTATCGATGTTTACTTAATTCTTTTTTTTAAATAATATATAACTACTATAACCAATAAAAATTATCCTTCTTCCGTGTAAGAAAAGTCACAGATGTCACCTGGCAATCATACAATGAGTGGTTGAAAATACAGTTCATACCCTTAATGGAAACATTTTGTCATTTTCAACGATTTTGGGCAACGCAGAAACATGCACTGAGGAAGGTGTAATGACTTTTCCAGGAAATTCTTATCTTGACTTTTGATGAAAAGTCTTGTCGTTTTCCTTAGATGCTATTGAATTTTTATATACCCTCACAGTGTAAATTTCTCCAAGAATCAATTCAAGGTATACCTTAGGAACTGACATACAGCTATGAAATTTTACACCCATGGGAAAATTCCTCGGATTCCAGGAAAGTCCTATTAGGGGAATAGTATAGGATTTTGTTATGTCGACGTTTATTCACTTATCATTAGATTATAATAGTATTTTATTTTCATGGAAACTTGAATGTTCCTTTCTCGATATCATGTTTAATCCTATAATTATTGAGTCAATCATTGAGTCAGATTTCATTGGTTATGCGATTTTTTATTTTTAAAATATTTTACAAAAAATTAATTAAAATGCAACAATGTTCATATATTCATATTTGAATTTTACATATATATAAATTATCCTTTAAACAGACTTATGGGATATAACACGGGGAAGGGGTTCTAATTTTAGAAATAATTTTATGATTACATAGATTATTTGTTTATTTATTTAGGTTTTGTTTGATCTTACAAACTTGTGGGGAATTGCAAGAAGAAAACAATACTAAATTTTCTTTATATTAAAAGAATTATGTGAGCTTTTATAAATAATTTGGGTTATATATACTTTTCTTTAAGATTTTTATTACAACCAAAAGTTTTTCAAAGTATTTTTTTCTTTCCTATCCTTGTAGTAGGAAATTCCAAACAACACACGACCTTATTTTTCAAACAAAGAAGGATATTTTGTTAAGAAAAATGATCAATAAGATAAGGAAAATATTAAAGTGAAACACCCTGTCCCAAGAGAGCCAGACATGCATGCATCAGGTAAGAGTACCACGATAAGAAGATTGGAGACTAAAATGTGTGAACATAATTTAATAACCCTAATTACAGATAGTTAAGCATACAATTATTACTTAAAGAAAGATATAAATTAGAATCAAAGAGATAGCTTATAGTGGAAATTAAACAAGTGGCATCAAGTAAAATTAAAACGTCAAGGACTTAATCGTAACATGGCGAATAATGAAGATAAATGAATACGGCACAAAAGCCAACCATTTTGTTCTCATAAGGCTGTGGTCTACGCTTGGAGGAGAAAGGAGAGCAAGGAAGAGAAAAGAGAGAAAGAAAAGAGAGGGAAGGAGAAACCTGAGGCCATATGAAGCAAAGGGAGGTGATTTTCTTCCTCTCACTTTCCAAGTCATTTCACAAGGGTAGGCAAAGTGCAGAGCCCAGCGAAACCGCACAAAGTTTTAACCACAGCGAGTTAGGTTTGATGTTTTTCACGTCTGAATGTCCTGAATCTTTTCTCGGTATGGATGTTAAATCAAGTAGATTTAAGGTTGAACGATGCCGATTGACATCAACTGGTATGAAACTGATTAGGTTGAAGTTTTGAAAAAGAAAGCGAGGGAATTGTTAGGATTTGATATTGAATTTTGTGTATTATAAGAAATTGGTTAGGCATTAGTGAAATGGAGGTATGCGATGGGACGGAGTGTTTAGAGCAAAAGTGGAAGAAAACACATTCGCCATCAAGTAAAGAATTCCTGCAGACAAAGAAATGCTATGTTTTCCTATTTCAACTAATTGCTTATTTGACCATAACTTACCTATTTCGATCCGACGGAGGCATCTGCTGCTGGTTAAAATATCAAGAATTTTAAACAGCTTTAGGCATCGTCAAATGCTGATTATAAGGTGGCCTGTAAAATTTACCTCCAAAGTAGGGTCATGTGTAAGCCAACACCGTTCTTTTGAATATAGATTAGCCCGCTGTTCGATTTAACGTGATTTTCTTATGTCTGATTGGGTGGATTCCAATTGGAGAGAACCCTTAGCACCTTAGCTTTAAAATAGTACAAAGAGATAACAATGTCAGCTATGAAGTTAAGACTCTGGAAAATGAGTAATACAAACCGTCCTTGTAATCTGTGAATTGACTAATGGGCATTTAAAATGCCAACTTTAGTCGGGATGATCCAATTGATCGATTCCACCTTAAGTAAATATGTCTACACAGAGAAATAAGAATATAGGAATGGGAGTGTGTATGGAGGACGGAAACAGGTTGATAGTTGTGGTTCTTTGAAATGTGAAAAAGGACTACTCCAAGGGAACTGAACTCCGAGGAGAAGCAAGCTGATCAGCTGCAGATCCGTGCGATAAAACTAATATTTTGAAAAATTGAGTTTTAAAGGTAAATGATTTGAGGAAAAGGATAAATGTTTATATATGGATATCCATAAGAATGTAGTAAATGTATAATGCTGACGCCTAAAATATATGGCTTATATTAAATGTTTATATATGTATGCATATGTGAATAAGATTATGGGTTTAAAACGCGGTAAAGAATGCATATATACGAGATGCATATATATGTGTTTTAGAATGATAAAGTGAATGGATTTAAATGGATTTATAAAATGTATTTTAAGAAAGGATGATGATTTTAATGTTAAAATGAAAAGTTTAATGTAAATGTTTATATATGTATGCATATGTTACGATTACAAGCTTTAAAATGCAGAAAGTTAATAACGAGAAATGAGCAAACGAGTAAAGTAAAGTTTTAATGATTTATAAATGTATTTTAGAAATGTTTTATCGATATTACCCTAACCTCTACATCGTTTTATGACCGATATCTACTGTGGTGACTTTAAGCGGTAAGGATTTAGAGGGTAGCAAGCTAATAATCGGTGGGAGGAAATGGGGATGTCTGTGAAGAGAATATCTACACGTGATAAAGTGCTATGACCTGAACCCTATGCAAAGCTGAAGCCCGCACAGAAGGGAGCAGACTGAACGCATCAATCTCTCGCCACAAGACCGCCACTTAAATCGTTCTCGCCATATGGTTATTTCCTAAAGTTCCATCGTAAAGAAAGAAAGAAAGAAAGAAAGAAAAGAAATAAATAAAGAAAAGCTTAGCGCATAAATGGATTTTAATTGTATAAGTATTTATTATAAGGAAAGAAAGAAAGTTTAAGGTATAAATGTTTAAGGTATAAATTGATTTTAATTGTATAAGTATGTATTGCTTTTGATATATACTGAAAAGTTATTATTTTAATGAAATGTACACCTACCGCCCTGGCTCATTCTTTCCGTGTGTCAAAACATTTTCAGACCCGAGACAAAGGCCTCGATAGAGGACCCTCCCGCGCAGCGAGCCGAGCCAATGAGGAGACTACGACCGTGATTGCATTGTATATACATTTTTGGTATATTGTATATTTTGAATATTTTGTCATGTATATGTATAGATGTATATATATATTTTGAAATGAACTATGCGTGGGCTTTGATCCTCAAAGGACTAGGTATGAAGTACCGCTTAAGTCCGCTTTCAAGCCCAATCTTTTGATAAAAACAAACGCATCAATTGAAGAAGTTTGAAATGTTTTATTGATTGAAATGAATAAAATGGTTATGCATATATTGTGTTTGACTGTCAGACGAGAGTCCTAAAACGGAAGCCGAGAGCCGAGGATTGAAATATTAGAAGGCTGTTTTTAAATACTTGGTGTCGGTAAATTGGGAAAGTCCGAAAATAGAGGAAACTCGCACTCTTCAAAAATCCAAGTGTTTGGAAAAGGAAAGAAAAAACAAAAATTTTACACTTCGTCTGCAGATTATTTTCTTTCAAAGATATGTTAAGGACTGTAAAGGGGTTCTCTAATGATTTTAATTGGGATTGTTTTAAGGAAATGTTTCTAACTGGGCTGAGCTTTAGGAGGCCTCAAGTTCATATGAGAGGTGTTAATCCGGGTCAGGATCCTTCAACGTGGTATCAGAGCTACCCGCTTTGAAAATGTAATAAAGATTTGAAAATTTTTTCATATGATTGTTTTAATGTTTTATATTTTAAAATTGCATAAATTATTTAATATGGATTTAAAATCACATATGCATTACATGACATATTCTTTTATTCATTAAAATGCGGCGCCGGTCGAGGCCGACCCCCCACTAGAGAGCCCCGAGGCGAGAGTACCACCACCCGAGGAATATGTTGGATGTGAGTCCGCTATGTTCCCTCCACCCACGCGCACAGAAAGAGACCCTATGCCACCACAGATGTGGCCGCCACCACCCCGAGGTCAGGAGTGACAGATTCCTTTAGAGCAGATGGCTCAAATTTTTAGCCACTGCTGTTTAATATAGTGTAAATTCTCGAGAGCCTAGAGTTTATAGAGAGGGGGGCTAGCGTGGGGCACTAACTATGATGGATCGGGAGACCCTAGTGGGCTTCAATATGGTTAGGAGGGAAATGAACCCGGTCTACCAGGATGCAGCAAATCTGACGAGCGTAGGATGGGTCATTTTTCCCGCCTCCCACGGATGAGCATTGGAGCGGTGGAGGGCAACAAAGGAGATGTCAGAGGAGTGTCCTCAAGACGCCAAGGAAGAGTTTAATGATAAGTTTGTTCCAAATCAAATACATCGAGATGCAAGGCCGAGGAGTTTTTAAAATTTGAGTAGGGGACACTCTCTCACAGGATGACATGAAAGTGAGTTTTTCCGAGCTCGTCGACATGTCCCATTATTAGTGGATGACGAGGCTCGGGCACAAAGAGGCCAGTCTCGCTCCCGTAGATTAGGACCGCGTACGTCGGGCTGTTCCCACACACAAGTTCGCTGTGGTAGAGGTCATAAAGGGCTCTTCGAGGAGCAATGGGGTTGAAATCTCAAAGCACGACTACCAAGGATGTAACTGAGTGGGTCGATGTGGGCTTAGGTTCCAAGTAGAAGCGCTCAAGAGGGGAGGAAAGACACAAGGACCTGGCAAAGAAAGCCCTACTGGGGCACAATGCAGCCAGGTCTGAGGCCATGCATGTAGTTTCAAGGGTCCAAAGCGCAGGTGCTGGGCGCGAAGAACCATTATGGTGAAAGTGTGATTGGGGATACAATACTTATGGATACGGACACTTCGCCAAGTCTATAGATAGTTTCCCCGGGCAGCGCTGGATCAGATGGGACGTAGACAGATAAGAGGTAGTTCAAGGCTGGTGGAGGTCAGGTCGAGGTCGTAGAGAGGCCTGTGCAAACCCACTATTTACTTAGGGACCCGGAGTGACCAGCAGAGGTCGACATCCAAAGGACGTATCGACAACCTCGCATACATGCTGGGGTGGTGTCATGTACTCCATCAGAGGCGACAAAAGACTCAAGAGGTCATGACAAGAGTACTATCCAAGTTTTTGATAGTGATGCTGTCTTGATAGATCCAGTGCCACTCACTGCTTATGATTTCATAAATTTACTTCGTACAAGTGAACATAGAGATACATCCCATACATATTGTAGTATGGTTTCCCTTCCTACAGTGAGATTCACTTATAGCAGATAGTAGAGTATACAATGGTTATAAGAGGATTACGAGGGCTGAGCTTATGGCCAATTTGGTATCATTGACATCCGTGGACTGACAAGGTGATACTAGTGGATGAACTCCGGGGTTGGCCCTCGACATCACGCCACCATGGATTGTTTTAGAAAGAAGTTAAGTTCTAGAATTTGGGAATCCAGAGATTACTTTGGTAGGTAAGGAAGATATTGTCTTTTAGTATGATGTCCGTGATGATGGCTAGGAAGATGCCCAAAGTCATATCCGTATCAAATTGGTGCGCTTGAGGTGAGAGATGATGATATGAGATCGAAGACATTCCGATAGTCGAGAATTCCACATGTGTTTTATGATCTTCCGTGATTACCCCAAACAAAGATTGATTTTTAGATCGAAAGCACTCGACACATAACCTACTTCGAGAGCCTACGCGACGGCCTCCCCCAGAATTGGAAAAAGAACTTAAGGCGATGCAATAGAAATGGTCACGCGGTCTGGTCAGACCGGCACATCTCCTCGGGGGAGCAACTCGATTTATTTGTGAAGAAGAAGGACTAGGAGCATGCGAGCATGTATTGATTACAGAGAATCGAATAGCAATAATAAGTAATCGTGATCCTCTTCCAGGATTGATGATCTCTTCGACCGTCATATGTGGAGCTAAAGTATTTTCTACAAAGATCGATTCGAGGTCGCCATCATCGCTTGAGAGTTCATGATGAGGATGTTCCTAAGACAAAGATTCGTAATACCTGACGCATTTTGAGTTTCTAGTCATGCTATCACCCATTTAATGCCCCATCCTTATGGATCTCATGAACAGGATTTTCAGCCTTACTGGATCAGCCAGATCGTGTTTATCAAGAGTATAATCTATTCTGGGCAAAGTGGAGGCAAACATGTGTATACTCGAGGATAATTCTGCAAACATTGCGGGAACATTGGTTATATGCTAAACTTAGTAAGTGTCGCTTGGCTTGATAATTGTCAGCTTGGGCTCTATTAAAGGTCGGTTTTTCGAGACACATAGCTTCGCATAGGTCTCAAAGGATCCGCAGTAAGGTCGGTTATTATTGAATTGGAAACCTCCTACGAAAGTGTTACGATAAGGAGTTTTGGCTTCAAGGTGGTATTAACAGAAGTCTGCCGAGAGGATTCTCAAGATAGCCGCAGACCTGACTAGACCGACGTATAAAGAGGAACCATTTTTATATCGTCATTTAGTTTCATGAATCCAAAAAGCGAGAGATTGACTCAAACCCAAGATTTACACTTCCATCAGTACAGGATGGTTTTTGCAAAGGTGGCCTCAGATGCCTCTAGGCAAGGCTGCTTAGGGTCGTATTAATGCAAAATGACAGCAAGATCTGCACATGTTTCAGGTGTAATTGAAGAATGAACAGAATTATCCTACACACCGACCTCTAGCAAACAGAAGATTCGGCCACATATGGAGCATTACTTATATGGAGGCCCCGAGGATTTTTGCAGATCATAAGAGCTTGTAACATCTCACATGGTATGAACCGAACATGAGACAGAGGAGAGATGGACTGAACTCGATCAAGGATTGCAGAATGTACTATCATCATCCTCGAGAAAGGTGAACGTGGTAGCAGAGCTCTTAGTAGAAGACCCATGAGTTCCCTATCGCACTGAGGGTCGCGTATTTCGACCAGAAATTGAGGTCCTCGGGTGTGAGACTGAATCAAATGTATTCGGGAGACCAAGAATACATTTCATGTACACCTGTATTGATAGACAAAGATTAGAGAGCTTCTCGTATTCAGATCCATGTTAGTCGAGAGGTGAAGTAGTCCGGGGCAACGAGGGATTTATTATCGAGAGAGGATGGTACCGTGGTCATGCGGGACGAGAAGAAAACAACAGGTGGATGAGGAGAGAGATTATGGAAAAGCTTCCCACCCTTCGCTATGCCATGCATCCAGCTATTGGAAGATGTATCATACCCTAAAGGAACACTACACGCTAAGGGCATAAAGAGGATATTGCGTGAGTTTGGCTCTACGTCTCACATGTCGCCAGTGGAAAGCCGAACATCGTGGCTTCTCCGCAGATCATTACATACTACCCGATTCCTCAAAGTGGAGAGAATCACTATGGATTTGTGGTAGACTTCCACGTTGCCGAATGGGCCAGATAATGAGCGAAAGATCGACGATCGACGAACACCATTTCCTACCTATAAAGTGAATAGTGATTCATCAATAAGTCGTCCAATTATAATGCTAGAGAGATTATCAAACTACATGGTACGCCGCTTCCATTGCTTCGCATAGAGATCCCGTAAGGTTTTCTACCAGCGCCCACATGTGTACGCCTCTCGCACCCAAACCGTGATTTTAGTACAAGCCATCCACGCACAGACAGGCCAACTGAGAGACTCCTGCGCACTTAGATATGCTACGCATGTACTCGAGCTTGGGAGGGAGTCGACACCCATCTACCAATACGGAGTCGGTACAATAACAGCTTATCGTGCTAGTATTGGTATGGCCCCCATGAGGCTCCTTTATGGACGTGAACAAGCCTTAACTCCCGGCCCCGTCAATGAAATGAGGTAGGTGAAAGGAAATTAGTAGGTCTAAATTGTTCAAGTGACTCGTGGATAAGATCAAAGTTATAAGGGAGGATCAACCGTGACAAGACCGACATAAAAGGTTATGCGACAATCGCCATAGGACCATAGAGTTCGAAAAAGGTAGATATTAAGATTTTCGGCGATTTCCCAGCCATGGCTGCGCACAGATCTGGGAAACGGAAAGCTGAGTCCACGATATACATACGATTGCTGAGAGGATTGTAGAGGAGGTGGCATCGATCGGGAGCCAAGATTCGACTGATCGTGATTCACAATGATGTTTTCCATGCTCTATGCTTCAAGCATACCGCTGCACTTTCACATGTATTATCGACAGAGCAAAATCCGTGGAAATACAGAGAACTTAACACATACGAAGAGGAACCAGCAAATCCTAATCACGAGCAAGTTCGCGCACAAGACTATCTTCCGTCGGTGATGGGTATTATGGAGGAGTCATGCCAACAGAGGAAGCTACTGGGAGCCAGAGGCCCAGATGCGCCAACAAAGATTCCCACTTGTTTTCCTAATGGTATGTTCCTTTCTTTTCTTTTTGAGTTTAGTTTATTCATTTCCGAGGGACGAAATGTCTTGCGAGGATTTTCAACACCCCCCCGAGAGAGTGTACAAGATATGATACCGTAGGGAAGATATACCAAGTGTTATATAGTAGTATTTTGAGACTAAAATAGAAATGATAATTTATGGAACCTTAATTGGTATTAAAAGAAGGGTACAATTGTCATTTCAGTAAAAAGGATATGGAAATTAGAATCAAAGTAGATGGGGCCATAGTGGAAATTAAACACGTGGCATTGCAAAAATTAAAATGTTTGAGGACTTAATTGCAAATATAGAGGAATATTGAAATAGCCATGAGACAAAGCCAAACTTTGTTCTCATAATAGGGTTCACGCTTATGAGAAAGGAGAGCAAGGAAGAGAAAAAGAGAGGAAAGAAAAGAGAGGAAGGAGAACCGCAAGAGGCTAAGGTGAAGCAAAGGAGGCTGACATTTTCCTTCACAAGTTTTCCAAGTGCTCTACAAGTGGTAGTGCAAGTGGAGAGGAGCCAAAGGAAACTAAGAACAAGTAAGTTTTACGACATGAAAGTTAGTATTTCATGTTTTTCAGTGTCTACGTCTTGAATTTTCTGGTAAGTGGATGTTAAATTGCGGTATTTAAGGTTGAATTATGTTGATTTTTGATATCAATTGAGAAGGAAATGGATTAGGTTAGGTTTTGAAAAAGAAAGTGAGGGAATTGTTAGGATTTGATAGTGAATTTTGTGTAATATGTTGAAATTGGTTAGGCATTAGTGAAATGGAGGTATAAGGCATTAGATTGGAGGATGGGAGGGAAAAAAAGTGGAAGAAAAACACATTCCCTGGCCATTCTCTGCAGCAAGCCTCTGTGACAGAAATGCTATGTTTTCCTATTTTCAACTTGTTGTATTTTGACCATAACTTACTCATTTCTGATCCGATTTGAGGATTCAAGTTGCTGGTTAAAATAGACTCTGCTGAGAATAAACATATAGAAATAGGCATCAAATGTTGGATTATAAGTGGCCTAAAATTTACCTATAAAGTAGGTCATGTAAGCCAAATGTCTGCCCAGCTTTTTGAATATAGATTAGTCTTATTGTTTTTGGATTTAACGTGAGTTCTCTTCTTGCACTGATTGGGTGGATTCCAATTGGAGAAGAAGAACCTCTTAGCACCTTAGCTACACAGTACAAAGAGATAATGTCAAATATGAAGTTAAGACCCTGAAAAATGAGTAATACAAACTCATCCCTAGTGTAATCTGCATCGGACTAGTTACTGTACGAAAAATGCCATAACTTTTAATCGATCCAATTTGATCGATTCCAATTCCTAAGAAATATAGGCATCTATAGAGGAACAAGAATATAGGAATGAGTGTGTATGGAGGATTGGGTGGAAATTATGGTTAATGTGTGCTGTGGCTTGAAAAGGTGAAAATGACTACTCCGAAGGGAACTGAACTCGATACAAGCTACTGAGTGCGATCCATAGAAGGTAAAACTAATATTTTGAAAAATTGAGTTTTAAAGGTAAATGATTTTAATGAGAAAAAGGAAAAGATTAATATAAATGTTTATATATGGATATCCATAAGAATGTAGTAAAATGTATAAATGTTTACTTCTAAGTTTCAAATATATGTATTTATATTAAATATATATGTATGCATATGTGAAGGCATTGGGAAGTTTAAAATGTGTAAAGAATGATATGTATATTTGCATATATATGTGTTTTCATCGATAAAGTAATGGATTTTAAATGGATTTATAAATGTATTTTAAAGAGGAGTGAATGATTTTAATGTTAAATGAAAAGTTTAATGTAAATGTTTATATATGTATGCATATGTTACAAGTATTATGAAGCTTAAAATGTGTAAAGAATAATGCATAAATGTATAAATGATAAAGTAAAGGTTTAAAATGGATTTATATGTATTTTGAAGAAATGTTTTACCGATGGTTACCCTAAACCCTCTATGACTCAAGGTATAATCGAGACGCCGAGGTACTTTGCTGTTAGGATTTAGAGGGAAGAGCAGGTTAACTAATGGAGGGAAATAGGTGTCTAGAGTAATATCCTTATCAAATGCGGATAAAGTGCTAAGGACTGAACCCTATGCAAAGCGTGAGCTTTCGCAGCGTAGTGGTTAAGTGACTGAACGTGACTGGCTCACTACCGTCAAGACTAAAATCGTTTCCAGCTGGCTTCCTAGGTTCCATCAGTGAAAGAAAAAAAGAAAGAAAGAAAGAAAGAAATAAAGAAAGAAAGTTTAAGGCATAAATTTGTATAAGTATTTATTATAAGGAAAAAGAGTTTTTTAAGGTATAAATGTTTGCGTAAATTGATTTTATCAGATAAGTATGTAGGTCGTTTTGATATATACTCGAAAATGTTATTTTTAATGAAAATGTACACTCATCACCTTTTAGTTTATATATTTTTTCCAGGTGTTTTAAAAACATTTTCAGGACCCGAGACAGGAGCGCCGATAGAGGACCCTCCCGTGCAGCGTGAGTCGAGCTACTGAGGAGAGACGACTACCCAGTCTATCGTGCTACATTTCTTGTATATTGTATATATGAATATTTTGTCATGTATATGTATAGATGTATATATTTTGAAATGAACTACGGCTTGACCCTCAAAGGGACGAGGTATGTAAGGCCATCCTACTAAGCCCAATCTTTGATAAAACAAACGTACGGAATTGAAGAAGCTTGAAAATGTTTTGATGATTGAATGAATAAATGTATATATGTATATATTGTGTTTGATCGGGTCGACGAGGAGTCCTAAACCAAGTCGAGGTTGAGGATTGAAATATTAGAAGTGTTTTTAAATGTTTGTTTTGTAATTTGGGAAAGTCCGGTACGAGGAAACTCTGGCCAATTTTTCTCAAAAATCCAAGTGTTTGAAAGGAAAGAAAACAAAAAATTTTACCTCGCTCGCATATTATTTTCAAAGATATGTTACGATCAGAAAGTGCCGTCATCGGATTTTAATTGATTGTTTTAAGGAAATGTTTCTATATCCGCGGAGTGCCGGGAGGTCCCCCGTTCATGAGGAAGAGGTTAATCCGGTCGATCCTTCAAAAGATTTTTTACCATTTAAAATAAGATACTACTGTTACAAAAAAAAGATACTAGTAATTTTTAAATTTAATTGTCTCCTTACTTATTTCATAATCAATCAAATAAAAATAACAGTTTCATTCTTCTACATCTTTAATGACATTCAAATAAACAATTATTTTAGCTTAATACATTTCTTGTAGTAAAAAATACTCAAAAGAATTTTTTTATTCTAAATTTATTAATTTTTATTATTTTCAAGTTTCCCAAAAATGGGCAAAACATCATTTAAATATGTCTTCATTCATAACTTATATTTGGTTTCTAGGTATTATTATATCTCTAGAGTTAATAATTTTATATCGGTTTTGATTTATTGTCTTTTTGGACTTCAATATAACTTACTCAATTAGTAGTTTAAAATGCACTCAAGGATAGGAAAATTTTCGAATTTTATTGAAGCTTTTGAGGGGAAAAAATGGTATATGAAATTATAGCTTATCTAGGTTGCGTTTGTTTGTTCCTGAAAAGTATTAAAAAATGAAAAAATATTAAAATGAAATTATTTTCTCATGAAATATTTGGTTAAATAACCTCACACCAACATTTTGTAAATACAATCCTCTAAATGTTCTTTTCAAAATAATTAAAATTTGAATAAAATAACCTTTATCATTTTATATATATTTACACATTTTGATTTACTAAATAATATAAAAAATTTTTGAGTGCGGTTAGATTTTTAAATCTGGCTAAAGCTCTTTAATCAAATCACTTTCTTATATTTAGTTGTCAAAATGAAGAATCGAAGGCAAAAAAAACTCTAGAGGAACTCACTCCTCTTCTTATTTCGTAATGAAAGAAATAGGGAAATAAATAGCTTACATTTGAGACACCTCGAAATGACAATATCACCTATGCACTTCTCTTACAAGGAAAGAGAATTAAACCACCGGTCCACCTTGCTTAAATTGGGTAATCCTATAGATGGTATACATATTTATCCTAAAATGATTCTTAAATCAATTATAATAATGACAAAAGACATTTGCATTAATTCAGAGTTAAAAAAGGAAAAAGAGGAATGCTAAATATGTTGAGAGAAACATGCCGTGCATGAGGCGATCGGGCTTGATTTTCAACACCCTCAAGCCGATTGTAGATGCTGATCATTCCAAGTTTTTCCGTCATATCTCTCGTGGCTAATCTGAGCAAGAGCTTATGAGAATATCACCGTCTGACAATTTGTTGGAGTGAAGCCGACTTTAAAACCCTTCTTCAATCTTTTCCTTTGATAGCGGTCGATCTATCTCCACGTGCTTAGTTCGACCATGATGAACCTGACTTAGCGATAATCAGGCGCCTGGTCGCCAGCGATACACTTATGGGATGCTTCAACGGAATCTGCACTCTTCTAACAACCTGCTCAAACTGCATTCCTCGTTAGATACCTTGTGCCATAGCACTAATTCTCGCCCCGAAGACTACTACGGGCTACCATCGATTGTTTCTTGCTTCGCCTTATGTAACCAAATTCCCCAAACAAACGAACAATAGCCGTGGTCGATCTCCGATCACCACCGAACCCGCCTAATCTGCATCTCGAAAAATCTCACCTCTTCTTTGCTTGTTCTTTTTTGGAAGAAGAGACCCTTTCCCTAAGTCATTTCGAGGTACCTCAATATTCCTCGTCACAACACCATGTGTTTTTCGGCCGATTATTCATGAGAATCGACTTACCATACTAATGTGAGAAGCCGGCTGTCCGCCTCAGGATGAAAGATAGATGAGTTTTCCCACAAGACGCTTGATATCTTCCTCTTTATCAACCTGGAGGACTTCCATCATTTTCTTCAAGTTTTACAGCTTTAAATCCATAGGTGTTTCGCCGCTTGCATCCTAAAGATCCCCGTTTTACTTAGTAAGTCCGTGAACGTATTTGGCGCTTGTGAGACTGCTTATACCTTCGCCAATTTGAAGCAATCCCATTCCGAGAAAGTACTGAGGTTTCCAAGGTCCTTGATCTCAAATTCCTTTGACAGTAATTTTTTAAGTAGGTCAATTTTCTCTTCATGATTACCAGTCAAAATTATGTCGTCCACATATACAATGATAATGGCTAGCTTCCCTTCTGGGAAGTGTTTCACAAACAATGTGTGATCGGATTGACATTGAACAAAACTGCACTTTCACTACCTAGTGAACCGTCTCAACCAGCCCCGGGAGATTGTTGCTTAAGACCATACAAGGATTTTCGAGTCCGCAAACCTTGCTGGAAATTCGATGTAGTCTCAAGCCCAGAATACCTGATGTAAACTTCTTCCTCTAAGTCACCATCGAGGAAGGCATTTTTACATCAAGTCATGAAGCGACCAATCGAGATTAGCCAAGTAAGGATAAAGTACACGAACAAGGTCAGCCTGCAACCGAGCAAAAGTTTCTTGATAGTCAATACCATATGATTGGGTGAACTTTGCAACCAACCGAGCCTTATAATTGGCCCACATTACCATCTCGCCTTGTAATTTACTCGTGAAAATCCACTTACACCCAACCGGGTTTCTTACCTCTCGAGGTCGGGTGAATTTCCCACGCACTATCTCTTGCCGCCTCGAACTTCTTCATCGACTACGCCTTCCACTCTAGGATACTTGAGAAGCTTCCCCGAATATCTCGAGGAACTTGTATCTCCGTGATGTTAGAAGTGAATGCACGAAACGTAGGTGATAGCTTTTCTATCATAAGAAATAAAATTTACGGGATGCCGAGTGCATGATCTAACTCCTTTCCTCCAAGCTATGTGCATATTAAGAATATCATTTTCTAACTCAATCAACAAGCATTCATCTGAGTTAGAGCATCACACCGAATTTTGCTTGATTAGAACCCTACACCATGGGTTTGCTGAGAAAGTGCTCCTTCCTCCATTTCCTCTTGGATGTGCTTATTATCCCACAAGTCAACAATGAACTCGGGCTGATTACATGACTCTATAGAAACTTGATTTTTAGTGGTGATGGGTGACTCACCATGACTCCAAGGTTCCAAACTCGATATTCCCTTCGAAGTTGAATTCTCCCCGAATATCAATTTTGGGATAGTAAGGCCGGGTTTCAAAATGTGACATCCATTGAATTGTAGAATTTTCTCGTGGACTCCGGAGAGTAACACTTATACCCCCTTTTATTTACGTAATACCCAAGAAAGATGCACTTCGAAAGGACCTAGGATCAAGTTTACTTTTATGTTGCTGATTGATATGAAAAAACGTAACACCCGAAAAATTCTTTTGGTGGGACGATGATATGAGACGAGTGGCTCCAAAGGATTTAAGGAGTGTTTCGACAAGGTGTTTGGAATTTTAGTACTTGTGACGGCATCCTATTGATGAGGTAGGTCACAAGGACAGCTTCCCAGAATAATTTTTGGTACATCTGTAGAGAACATTAGCGATCTAGCCACCTCTAACAAATGCCTATTTTTCCTTTCTCGCCTATTCCGCTTTGTCATGGGTATCAACACAAGAACTTAAGTGAACTATCCTCTTGCCAGAAATTTCCTAGAATGGAGTTGAAGTAACTCTAGCATTATCAGACTTTAGAATTTGTATTTTGATCGGGAATCGGGTCCGAATCATATTTTTGAAATTTTGTACTCGACTGCTTCTCGGATTTTTTCTTCATGAGGAATACCCACGTTAATCTAGTGTGATCATCTATGAATGAGACAAACTACCTAGTAAATTTGGCCACATTTTTTATTCTCGACTTTAATCTTATATCGCTATGAATCATTGAGGAATGGACTAGACGCTTTATAGGGTTGAATGGGGAAACGAAATCGAACTTGCTTTGATAATCGATGTGATTTCACATTTCAAAGGATTTTGGATTTTTATTAAATAGTGAAGGAAATAAATGCTCGAGATACATAACATTAGGATGACCTAAGCGATAGTGCCACAAACATAATTTCACTATCGTTATTTTGACATGACACACCGAAAAGAATTACCACTAACTGCCATTTGAGGTTGTTCTTGTGGATCGTGGGAAGTTCTTAAGGATGTAGTCCGCAGCATTCCTCGCATTGCCAATCGCCTTCCCCGAATCCAAATCCCGAAATTCACAAAGGAGTGAGGAAAATTAGTAATACACCTCTTTTCCTTTAGTGAGTTTAATACTAATTGATAATAGACATAATCCAAGTTAGGGACAAGGAGAACCGAGTTGAGAGTAAGATCCTTGGATAGCACAATCGACCCCGCATCAAGAACTCGGGATGCTGAACCATCCGCTATTCTGACCGGTTAAATTATTCGACATGGGCTATGTATAAAAATTGTCGTGATCTCCCGGCCATATGATCGATGCTCCCGAGTCCACGATCCAAGGTTTTTACGCTTACCAACAATAAAGGCGCTTAAAGAATTACCTCGTGAGCTAAGGTTCGAACTAATGACTGATTGAAGCATGTGCCATTTGAGAAGTTTCCATCCGATGAGAGGATGAAGACGATGAAATGATGACATCGTAAGAAGAGGAGGATGAGCTGGTAATATTCCAAACGCTAGACCGTATTTAGGCATAAAATGAAGATGGAGGTGCTAAGAGATGTGATTAAACCCGTCCGATACCACAAGCACTCACGCAAAAAACTCTGTGAGGAACTCGCCCCTCTTCTTACTTCGTGAATGAAAGAAATAGGAAATTAAATAGCTACGTATTTGAGACAATTCTCGAATGTGACAACATCGCCCGACGTAATTTCTTACAAGGAAAGAGAATTCAAATCCACCTGGCCCAATCTTGCTTAAATTGGGTAATCCTATAGATGGTATACATATTTATCCTAAAATGATTCTAAATCAATTATAATAATGACAGTACATTGCATTAATTCAGGAAAGTTAAAAAAGGAAAAAAGAGGAATGCTAAATATGGAGAGAAACATGCACAGGCATGAGGCGACGTGGGCTTGATTTTCAACAAAAAATCTTATATTTCTGTCAAAAAAATGAAAATCTTATATTTAGTTGCCAAGTAAAAAATCTCAAACAAAATTAGAAAAATTTATTTGAAAAATTAGAGATACGTAAACATTGGGTAAAAAACCCAAGGGTTCGTCAAGTCAACTAATGATTGTTAATCCACCTGTTAATTGCTAACGTGACACCATGTTATCCATTCTCCTCTCTCCTTTTTAACCCTCCTCGAATCCCCACCTACCCAAGCAATTTTTTATTAAAACTTTATTTTAATTTTAAAAATTTATTAAATAAAAATTAAAAAATTACTAGTTATTTTAAATTTACTAAATAAAAAATCAAATATTATTTAGCATAGGATGTTAGTTGCAACAAACCGACCGGGCTTTCCAATGATGCTAGTTGTACTACAAGACTCATTTCCCTTCCTCTTAGTTTCCAGGAGCGTCGTAGGAAAGAAAACACAGCCACGGTGGGAGATCATTCTCCCTTTTAAATATAAGGGGATCATGAAACAAATCCCAAACTCCAGCCCCCAAGAAAAATCCGAGAAAGAAGAAGATATCATGACCATATTCCAAGTGTATGATATGAGAGAAAAGGTGATAAAAAGTGAAGGAGCAGGGGCTCTGTCTCCCTGCTGCGGAGGCTCTGTTATTGCAATGCTTCTTGACTGCAACTTACGTGTTTTCTGTATCCCTATCTCCCACAAAACCAAGACTAAGTTCTTCTGCTCTAACTGCTCCCATCCCCTAATCGTCAAACGCTGATTTCTTTTCTTTTCTTTTCTTTTCTTTTCTTTTTTGAGGCTTTATTATATTATAATTCATTAAAACCCTCTGAATTATGAACTCAGAGAGTAATATATAAACATGAGTTTGTAAACTTCATAAAATTTGAGGTGGGTGTTTGTGTTATTATGTATTTGGGAATGATTTGGAGTGATTGTTTTGGATGTAATATGGACGAATGTCCGAAGATCTCCTTGTTTGGTTTGGTTTTGAAGAGTGGAAACCACAGAATTTGAAGTAATTTATGTTTGTTTGGTGGTATTAATTTTATTTGGGATGCTTTTTTTAGTTGTCTTTCAAACAGTGTGATAATTTAAAAAACAGGGGAACAAGGGTAAATTTGATTTTAAAAATTAAAAATGCATTTTATGAAATTCATATGAAATTCCAAATGCCAAATGATTTTTCTAATAAAACATTCTACTATATGCTATTGTCATGTAATTGTGATAACATGCAAAGTGTGATGCCCTAAAACCTAGGGGTCTGTTGACAACCCGTCAACCCTTGAAAGACTCGTGGATGTCGGGTAACCCGACACCACACCACACCACCGTGTCCCCTTTTTCGGGACCCATGATTTAATGAAAATCGGATATAATCTCCTTTGTACGGAGAACTCTACCCAAAATACAACCTATACAAAAACCTGGCAACATAGCCCAATATAATACATTGACCTCATTAGGTCCAATTATGAGTGAAAGTGGCCTAACCGGGTCCACTCATCCACACTACAGAATATACAAGACTAATTACCACAGTCTTCAAGAGTTTAATTGCAACACTCTTACAAATATTATAAATTAGAACAAGGTTGTTCCAAAGTATTTTTACACAAAATACAAGCTATAACTAGTTTGTTCCAAGCTTCTTTACAAAAAATTAATTACAAGCCACAAC
Organism: Tetrastigma voinierianum; assembly: GCA_016808115.1. NCBI lineage: Eukaryota > Viridiplantae > Streptophyta > Magnoliopsida > Vitales > Vitaceae > Tetrastigma > Tetrastigma voinierianum. The sequence goes on along the minus strand of JAEQBH010003463.1, from coordinate 49,891 downwards.
CCGGCTTTCTTCATAACTGCGGTCTTGAGTGAGTGTCGTCCACCCGCATACTCCCGTGACCAGCAGGTCCCATTAACTGGAGGAAGAACGCCCGCAGTAGTGAACTCCTACAAGGGCTACTCCTCACCTAAGTGCACATGCAATGCCTTGTTCACACTGATGAATACACAATTGAGCAATAATTATAGTAGAATTTAGCACATACAAATCACAATTTACCCACATTTAGCATGAGGATAGGTACTTTTAATCTCTTTGTGTTTAGATCAAAGTGTGTCTTTCTGTGTCTTAAACATATGCGTACAAAGGATTTATGTCCGAAGCCAATATGAAGTAACGAGAATGCGGGCAAACGATTGATGAAGTCTCTGAACTCTAGTACGCTAGAAAAGCACTGAAAGTGTACCAGACATCATTTATGTATACCTGGGCATACACCTTGCTAAAAAGCTATAGTGGCAAAGTGTACTTCCAGACACCCAAAATGTGTACTCTGACACCCGATCGAAATTGGCAAGAGCAAAAGTGTACCAAGATAATTCACACGTGTACCTGCACACATGTATGAGAAGTGCGGGAATTGAGCAGAGATGTGATCCTAGCGTAGGGGCATACTTGTCAATCATCCTCGAGCACGAGATGACATTGGAAAGGAGTATAAAAGGCAGGGATAGATGGAGAAAGGAGTTTTTGGACTTCTAGGTTAGGTTTTCAGGAGTTCCCTCCATTGTTTTGAGTTGATTTCTTAGAGATCCAGATTGAAGACTCTTTTTCTTTGGCGTTTTTACAATTCAAGCATTTGTAATCTTTCAGTAGAAATAATTATTTCGTTTTCAATCTTAGTATTTCATATTTTTCATTCTCAGGTTTTGCAAGTGAGTTCTGATTTCCTCAAAGTATTGTTTTTATGATTGAACTCTCTTCAATTATAATTGTTCTTATAAGTTTTATGGAGTTCTAAACCCCATCATTGGGAGCTCACTGGGAAACTCACCCCGATCAAGGTATAGTCCCTCAATTCTTTGAACTTCAATGGATTGTGTGATGTTAATCACTTGTGCAAACATTTTGTAAATCCTTAGTTGGGCATATTTCGACAACGTGTGAACGTAGATATCCTCGGGTATTGCGGCTTGATTACGAATGCAAGCTAAGGGTTCAGATAATCGGGAACAAGTGCTTAGTATTATTTCAATCATCCTTATTTTCCAAAAGAGCAATTAAAGATAAATTTCTCCATCAAAGACCATTTATCAATGGTTCCTAGATGAGTTTAAAATAAGAGGCAGACCCTACATGATCGTGGGGTTAGTGAACCCTAAAAATCCCAAAGAATTGTCTTCTTCTGCTTTAAACAATCAAACAACACAACCCTACAATTCTCTTTTAAATCACACTTTTTGGGAGAGTAGCTCCTACTGATCAACTAAATCAGACCACTCCCTGTGGAGATGACCTCGTGCGGATTCCTACGCATTACAATGCTAGACAACCTGTAATTCCACGCTTTGGGAATAATCTCTGGTGATACGACAAGGACGAAGCATTTTTGGCGCCGTTGTCGGGGAGTGGCGACTAACACGCTTGACTAAGTGAGTTAGAGGTAATTTGCAATCAGACAAATCCCAGACGTCTCCATATTTTTTTATTATTATTATTTGTTTTTAGTGGGAGAAACGGTGGGTGTTTCTCGACGGAGGAGTGTAGTGCATGTCGCTTTGGGCTCGGGCAGAACGAGCAACGCCGTCTAGTAAGCACGCACCTCCTAGAAATTCTGAGGAATCCATAATAGGTCAATTGTCTCAAGATAACATTATACCTCAAATGGATCATTATGGGAATCAGCAACCTCTGTTTAATGAACATACTCAAAGGATTCCTGTTAACCCACAAGGACTCAATGAACTTCCACAAAATGGAGAAGAAGCTACACCCCGCAGTACCGCACAGGGAGGGGAATGTTAACCCTCCAATGTAAATCAATATGTAGGTCTCCTCGCTCCTTTACCTAATGTGGAAAGAACCCTTCGTGAAATCCTAAGCAACCTCAAAGGACCACAACCACTCTGCATTCGCCTTCAAGAGGCCAATCAATTTCTAATGAAATCGAAATGATCCGCCTTTACCGATATATCATGGTTCGAATCTAAGAACCCTTATTCATTCATGAGATTTTGAAGATGTCGGCAGCGGCATTTCTCTCTACTCGGCTCACCTCTCCATATAACTGTCAGTTTTATTTCCTTTGCTTTAAAGTAGAAGGCCAAAATCTGTTTCATTCCCGCACCTAATTCAATCTTTTGCACTGAAAATATGCAAAATGAGTCTCAACAAATTTTTTCCCTCCCCGTAGACGTTATAACAACAATGCTCTCATGCAATTCGTAACCTTTCTAAAAAGCCTATGAACCGCTTGTCATGAAGATGGGAAAGATATAAGGATCTCCTTCATGCTATCCCTCACCATGGATTGATGTAGGACAATATAAAAAGGCATTTCATCAAGGATTATCCTTGAATAATAAACAATACATCCAGATGATGTGTGTAGGCGAATTCTATGAAAAAAGTGCTAGGGAAGCAATCCAACTTTTTGACACTATAGCAGAGAATGCTTGAACTTGGGAGACTAACACCTCCATAGACACTGCTAAAGTGCATAGTACATCAGCGGGGGGCGGAATCCATCACTTAAGAGAAAATGATGAGTTGCAAGCCAAAATTGCCAATTTAACAAGGAAATTGGAGGCCATAGAGATGAAAAAGGTGCACGAGGTAACTAGTGTGCCTCAAATACCCTCGGTACCCACTGGACCCAGAGTGGAGGAGCCATGCATTATATGCGATGATCCTATGCACTCAACCATTAAGTGCCCAAACCTTCCTCAAGTAAAAGGTGCAATTCAAATAGAGCAAGCCAATGCCCTTAATTACCAAAGGAAACCTTTCAACTCGCCATATTCTGAAACATATAATACCGATGGGGGTAAGCACTATAATTTTAGCTGGAGAAATGAAGGAGGGCCAAATAATGTGCCAAACAACCAAGGTCCCTACTACCAAACCACGGCTTTACTGAAATTCCATTCCACCATTTCGTAACTCAGACCCTGGCGATTTCCTCAGGAACCCTAATCAAGGTTTCCATCCATCGAGTCAATGGACTCCATCACCACAACCATATCAACCCCCACATAAGAGAAGTCTTGAGGATATCAAGTATACGCTTCGTACAAAACCCAAAGAATCCACAAACACACTAACCGCTTGAATGATGTGAGATCCCGCATAACCGTTAACCTCGTCCATAGGTAACCTTCAACAAGAAAAGGGAAACTCCCATCTCAAATTATTCAAAACCCACAGTTAAATAAGGTGGGAGTGTCAAGTCCAAGTGAGGATACTTTTGCACATTGTAAGGTCAAGCCACTCACTAAGTGGGAAGGTGTCGACAAACCATTCCAACCAAAGAACCATCACAAGAATCTCAAAGTGAATTGGTCAGAGAGGATGAGGTGTCAGACAAGCCTTATGTCCCTAGGACAAATGTTGTTGATGTAGAACCGCAGGAAACAAGGCTACCCAAATCCCTCCAGCTCCATATCCTCATAGGCTGAGAGCACCAAAGAAAGTGAATAACCATGCTGAGATTTATGAGTTGTTTAAGCAAGTGAAACTGAACATTCCTTTATTAGATGCCATTAAGAAAATTCCATCATATGCTAAATTTCTAAAGGATTTGTGCACTGTAAAAAAGAAATTAGGAGTCAACAAGGAGGCCTTCATGACCGAACAATCTACTTCACTAATTCGAAACAACTTGCCTCCAAAATACAAAGACCCAGGAAGCCCTACTATTTCTATAGTAGTAGGGAATTCAAAGTTGGGACACGCTTTAGTGGACTTAGGGGCAAGTGTTAATTTGTTACCGTATTCAGTATATGTGGACCTGGGGTTAGGAGAATTAGAGCCAACTAATATCACCCTCCAATTAGCTGACCGTAGTGTAAAAATTCCTAGAGGGATAGTGAAGGATGTATTGGTCCAAGTGGACAAGTTCTATTTCCCGTGGATTTTGTCAGCTTGACACTCACCGGGTGGGGTGCAAACCAAGGAACCGCCTAGCACTCTAGACCATTCTTGGCAACCGCTAATGCCATTATACATTGTAGGGAGGCCTAAATTCCACACTATCATTCGCAATACGATCGTTAATTTGAACATCTTCAATGTTATCAAGGGAATGGGGGATGAAGAAGATGCGTGTGAAGTCAACATGGTTGATTCTGTGGTACAGAAATACTTGGATAATGTCTCACATGATGACCCTCTTAAGTCATGCTTGGTCAGCCCGAGTCGGGACGAGAAGGACTACACCGAGCTCCGAGTTTCACACTCCATAATCGGTTACGCCGAGGTATTGGAAGTCAATGGGTGGGCACCTAAATTTGAACCATTACCACCAAATGAGGATAAGGCATTGCCCTTTGAGGAAAAGCCACCTAATCTTGAGCTAAAACCTTTACCCACACACCTCAAATATGCCTTCTTAGGGGATGAAGAGACTTTTCCAGTAATCATATCTGCCTCCTTAGAACTCGGAATCAAGAAAATCAACTTTTGAGATATCGAGGTCTCACAAGAATCGCTCTTTAGCCGACAATTGCGTATATTGGGGGAATCGGCCCCTTGATCTCGCACACATAGAATTCACTTAGAAGAGGATGTTAAACCTTCTAGGCAAACCAGCCAGAGACGAACAACCCACAATGAAAGAAGGTAAAGAAGGAAGTTTAAAACTCTTTGATGGGGGTTATTTTCTACCCTATTGCGTATAGTGGTTAGCCCAACACAGTAGTTCCTAAGAAATTGAGTCACGTAGTCGCCAATGAAAATAATGAGCCATTCCTACTCGTGTTTACTTCAGTTTCAAGAAAATCAACTTTGAGATATTGAGGTCTTCACAGAATCCGCCTTAGCCGGACAATCACAGATATTAGGAATCTCACCCCTTGATCTCGCACATAGAATTCACTTAGAAGAGGATGTTAAACCTTCTAGGCAACCACGTAGACGACCGAACCCAATAATGAAAGAAGGTAAAGAAGGAAGTTTTAAAATCCTCGATGTAGGGGGGTTATTTACCCTATTGCGTATAGTAAGTGGGTTAGCCTAACACAGGCTCCTAAGAAACTGAGTCACAAAGAGGTCGCCAATGAAAATAATGAGCTCATTCCTACTCGTGGTCACTTCAGTCGGGAGTGTGTACATTATATGAAGCCGAATGTCGGTATCTAGGAAATACTACTTTCCCTTCCATTTGTTGATCAAATGTTAGAGAGAGTGATGGCATGAATTTTATTGTTTTCGATGGGTACTCGTGGTACAATCAAATTGAGATAGCTTTTGAAGATAGAGGAAAACTACATTCACTTGTCCTTGGGTACCTTGCCTATAGGAAAATGCCTGATTATGCAATGCACCCGGAACTTTCAACTGCATGATGGGAATTTTTAGTGACATGATAGAAAATCATATCGAAATTTTCATGGATGATTTCTCAGTTTTTGGTGACTCATTCGAGATCTGTTTGGAGAATTTACGTAAGGTTTTGGAAAGGTGTAAAGAGAAAAATCTTGTGTTAAATTGGGAGAAATGTCATTTCATGGTAACACAAGGGATTGTCTTAGGCCATATAGTATCAAAAAATGGCATTGAAGTTGATAAGGCCAAAGTTGAGCTAATTTCCAACCTACCCACTCCTAAGTGCTGTAGACATAAGGTCATTCTCTGTCACGTTTTTGGTTTCTACAGAAGATTTATAAAAGATTTTAGTGCTATCGCTCGTCCCTTATGCACTCTGCTTGCAAAAGATGTCCCTTTCACATGGTCACAAGCTTGTGACATTGCTTTTACTAAACTCAAAAACATGTTAGTGTCACCTCCCATCATGCGGTCTCCTAATTGGGACCTTCCTTTCGAGATCATGTGTGACGCTAGTGATTATGCTATAGGGGCGGTGTTAGGACAAAGGGAAGACAAAAAGGCTTTTGTAATTTATTACGCCAGCAAGACACTAGATTCCACCCAGGCCAACTACACGACCATAGAAAAAGAGTTTCTAGTCACGCCATTCACCTAGAAAAATTTATAGTCATACATCGTCAGCTCTCCGTGACCATTTTCACAAATATGCAATTTTTGAAGTACTTGCTCTAAGCAAGATAATGCATAGAATAATTCTAAATTTCTTGTAAGAATTTAATTTGACCATTAAAGATAAAAGGGTTGAAAATGTGGTCACGACCATTTATCTCGATTAGTTCCGTAATCAAATTCTCATGGCATACCCATAGGCGATAGTTTTCCTGATGAGCAACTCTTTGCTCTTGTTCATTGCCCATGGTATGCTGACATAGTAAATTACCTAGTCACTGGTCAGATTCCATCCCAATGGACATCCCAACAGAAAAAGAAATTTTTGACAGATATTAAGAAGTATTACTTTGATGATCCATATCTATTTTTAAATATCATTCGATCAAATAACGAAGATGTGTACCACGATGAGCGCATTAGGATCTTAACTTTTGCCATTCAAGCATGTGGAGGGCATTTCTCCGCACTCCGAAACAATGCATAAGATTGCAGTTGGTTTCATCGTACCACTGCTTAAAGATTGTTTCACCAGAAACTTGTACTTGGGTACAACAATTAGCTGAGTCACAAAAGAAACATGATGCCTCACTCAATTCTAATCATTGAAATTTTTTATTGTTGGGGTATAGACTCTACGGGCCTTTCCTTCTTGTGGGTATCTTTACACAGCATTCAAGGATTATGTGTCTGGGCGGGTCAAGGCTATTCAGACAGAACTGTCGACCACGTTGTTTTGAAAATTTATAAAGGAACACATTTTTTCTCGCTTTCGGAGTACCGCGCACTATTAGTGATGGTATTCACTTTTGTAATCGACTAAAATCTGTTAAAAAATATGGAGTCACCCATAAAGTTTCCACAAAGATATCACCCACGTAGACAACTACGTCGAACTAGCTAATAAGGAGATAAAACATATTTTGGAAAACAATTGCTCCAAATCGAAGACTGTCTTCTCTGAATTTGTCGACGCCTCGGGCCTATCGTACGCTTTCAAAACCATTCTCGCATGTCTCCCCATAGCTTGTTTATGGAAAGGCTTGTCATCTCCCAATGAATGGAACATGTAGCTTATCGGGCTATTAGAGCGCGACTCGATTTAACTCAAGCAGTAAATGGGCGCTTGTTGGCAAATGGCAAAATGAGCTTAATGAGTTACGGCGAGTCATATGAAAGCTCTGCACGCAAAGATGCTCAAGTCTTTCCATGATAAAATTCATTGCCTGGAAAACGCTCAACCAAACCAAAGTCCTCTGCATACCTCCCGTTGCACTTATTCCCGTGGAAACTCCGCTCGGTTGACCGCCCATTCATTGTTAAAGTAGTTTTTCCATACGGAGCCATGGAGATTGAGAATCCGGAGACTGTGAAGTCTTTCAAATTTAATGGTCAACGCCTCAAGCCATTCCTCGAGCAGTTCAATCTTCAAGAAATTAGTGCGGACTTGGTAGATCCACTCTACCAGGATACCCCATCAAAGTAAAATCATTCTCCACCTGTTGTATATAGTTTGATTTTGTTTCATTATCGTTCTTACTTCTATTTCTCGTATTTTTACCATTTGCTTTTCCATAAGATATAAAAATAATATTAATAGCCAAAAAACAAAGAACAAAAATCGTGGGTCTTCAAAGCTTCTATGTTGCCTTCAATTCAAGTATAAAGTGGGTACTTCTTAGTCTATGCATCGAGGGCGTTTGTTTCGTCATAAGTAGGCGCATAATCGGTCGAACGAACTATGCGCTGTTATATGTTCAAAGGTGGCTAATAAATTCTTTCAAAATATGGCTCTTCAAGTATAATGCTTGACCTACGATGTAACATACCTACATGATTTACACACACTCCACATCATCTACGTATGTACATCTTAACGAGCATACACAAAACGCTTTGTGTTTTTCTGTGGATTGTTCCCCTTTTGCTCACACAAACCAAAGACCTAGCATCATATTTCTGTTCGATCTTGCCTGCTTTTGCTCCCATTTGTGCATAAATTTGGCATGCCATGTTAACTTCATGCATCATAGTCTTTATGGAATATCTTGCATAACTGGAAAATGATTAGAGGCCATTATTTCTTTGCACACCTGAGGATTTGTATTGTCTCATCCCTTGCACCCATTTTGAGCTTAAAGTTGCCAAGTCAATTAGGAACCCTGGGGAACCCCGGGACAAGGAACAAAGAAGGTCCTATGGAAAGATTGAAAGTATCCCAAGAAGGGAATTACGCTGGACCAATTCACGAATACAACGTTTGTGAATCCGAACAAAGAAAAAGCGAGCAAGGAAGAAACCCGGATGGAAGGCGCTTAAAGGCCAAATTGTACATCTAAGACCACTGCTCCAAATTAATATATATATATATATATATACAAAAAAATTGAAAGCAAGTGTACCAAAGATAATCTCTAAATGTGTACCAGACAACACTGAAACTGGTAGTTATTGTATGTACCCCAGACACCCTAAATGTGTACTCTAAGTATTACAACTTATTCAAAATTGGACAGTAGCAAATGTGTACCGGTACACCACTAATGTGTACCGGTACACTCGAATCGGCTCAGGGCAAATGAGGCTTCAGAACCCAATTTTGTGGCCTTTGACATTCCAAACACTTTTCACTCTCCACTACTCAAGCCCAGCCTGCTTTTCTGCTCTCTCTGGGCACAAGCATTTCCAAGCTCTGTTGTCGCCGTATGTTTCCATCGTCTGCACCCGATTTCTTTTTCTCAGCTTCATTGTACCTGACGTGGTAAGCCCCTACAAATCTTTACTACTAGCATTTTGGTCCCTCCTTGTTATACATGGATCCGCTTTTGGCCGGATTCAGTGGTGTTATGTTTTACTTGGTGGTTCGGGTCTCGTGATGCATGGGCAGAAAGTGTTATCCGATGCGCACTCGGTCACCTGCAGATCGCTCAAAACGTTTATGGGACTTTATGATATATATCCGGGCTCATCCGGGCCGTAAGTATCGCTATCCTCGCCATCTCTATGACGACCTAAGAAATGCCTGGAAAGGAAAGACATCTAGCTCCTCTATGGGACAAAGGCCGTGAAGAAAGGAAACTGGTCTCCCAACAAGCAGTGGAAGGGAAAACGAATTGAGTCATCTTCGAAAAGTGAGGAAATGTCCTGGAGTAGTGATGATGATGAGGAAATGAGGCGATGTTCGAGGATCTCCGAGTCGAGCACGAAAATGGACCGGCCGGGACGCAAAAAGGGGCTTTCACCGCGAGAGGGACGTAAGCCGAGACATTTTTGTACTCTCACCCCATCAGGGGGATTATTCAAGAGCAGAATATGGAGTTCGTGTGCGCTGAGGTTCACGACATATCACAATCCAGAGTTTTATACCAACTGAAGGAAAATTACCGGTCGAGACCGTATTAGAGACTTCGCTTATAGGTAGGCGCTGATCACCCCGATTCGATAGCGCATTCCTACAATATGTCCGCCCCGATGCTCAGACTCCACCCTACCCACTTCGTGCTCTACCGATTTTGATGCCCAAACCGTCACCCAGGCTACTGCACTCACCATCGATCATGAGTGGATTTATAAAGAAAGAATTTTCAGACTGAAGCTCTAAACTTAATTTGCCTTGATGAACAAGATTATTCACTTATCGAATTAGTCGGCGGGTAAGAAAAACTTCAAAGCAGAGAACAGATCCAATTTTTATATGAAGTCATGACCGGGAAACTCATTGATTACGCCTTAGTCATATGGTGTGTGATGAGAGACTTCCTGGTCAGCTTTCATGAAAGTAGACACATCCCTCTCCCATCGCTTAGACAAATCTTGTGGAAGAAGCTGGAATGAGGAGCAGCTAAAGAAAGAGGGTGTCGTCTAGGTCAGCCGATCACAAATAAAATCGAGGCCAAGAGTCGAGCAAAGATCCACTAAACCACAATTTTCTCACCTCTGCTCCCTCCGGATCATCATCCATAGCACTAGCACCATTGAGCACATCCCCATTGAAGAGGATGGAGCGGCGAATAAAGGGGTGGTTCAAGTGCCTTCTGGGGAAGCAGAAGCAGCTTGATCGACGTCTCTCGAGGCTTGAGAGTCACATTTTTCAAGGAGAGCCGGCAATGGCGGATGCTACTTCTCCAGATCTGGAGGGAGATTCAGAAGAATTAGATGACTGTGTAGACGAGGACGCATTCTCTTCTGCAGAGGATGAGGATGACGCTGCATAGTTGTTTTTAGGCTAGACTAGATGGTGTCAGTAATCGTAGTGTGACTCACCATGTTATTATGCCAACACCCATTTTGATCATCAATTCTTCATTCAAATTCTTATGGTCATTACAAACTTTTAAGACCTTTATTTCTATGTTTGTTGTTTCTTCTGAAATTATGCATAGTGGTTATGGTTCCATGTTAAATGATTGCTTCCTTATATCGATCAAGCATAGCTCAATGCTCGTATGACTGGCTTTACGTTTCTTCAATTCCATAGTCCTTATTTCCAATAACTGATTTTGTGTTGGGGCCTCATATAATGTTCATCAGGTAAGACTGTGGTTGGTTTAAATGAGTCATACTGGTGCATACTAAAGTGGGTGAAGTATTATATTCTATAATTGCTATTTTGAGGATCTTGCAAAGCTTAACTGTACCGAGCGCCTTGTTGAGATTCATACCTAGTGGGTAGTTCTGGTCTAAATCTTGCTAGGGACTAGCAAGATGTCAGTGACTTAATACACAATCGAAAGAATAATTATGAGAATTTAGCACATACAAATCAAGGCAATTTACCCACATTCAAGATGAGGGAGCAGGTACTTTTAATCTCTTTGTGTTTTAGACTGCAGTCTTTCAGTCTTGAACATGTTAAGACAAAGATTTATGTCCGGGAAGCCAATATGAAGCACTGAGAATGTGGGCAAACGATTGATGAAGTCTCGGGAACTCCAGCAATGCTAGAAAAGCACCAGAGGAAAAAGTGTATCTAAGACATCATTTATGTATTCTGCATACCTTTGCTAAAAGCAAGAAGGCAGAAGCAAACGCGACACCCAAAATGTACCAGACACCCGATCAGAAATTGGCGTAGCAAAAGTGTGTACCGGCAGACCATTAATGTGTACCAAGACACATGTATGAGAAGTGCGGAATTCAAAGCAGAGATGTGATCCTAGCGCAGGGGCATACTGGCTTAATCATCCTCGAGCACGATGACATTGAAAGGAGTATAAAAGGCGTAGGGATAGATGGAGAAAGGAGTTTTTGGACTTCTATGGTTAGGTTTTCATAGAGAGGAGTTCCTCCATTGTTTTGAGTTGATTTTCTTAGAGATCCGTGACAAGACTCTTTTTCTTTGGCCTTTTACAATTCAAAAGCATTTGTAATATTTTAGTATAAAATAATTATTTCGCTTTCAATCTTAGTATTTCATATTTTTCATTCCCTGTGTTTTGCAAATGAGTTCTCGACATTTCTCAAAGTGTTAGCTTATGATCAACTCTTCAATTATAATTACTTTGGCAAGTTTCAATGGAGTTCAAACCCTTATTGTCGGGAGTCTACGAGGGAAACTCACCTCATCAAGGTATAGTCCTCAATTCTCTTGAACTTCAATGGATTGTGTGGGATGTTAATCACTTCAAAAACATTTTGTAAATCCTGCTAGGCATATTCTGACAACGTGTGAACCCAGACATTTCTCACACGTTGTGCTTGATTACGAATGCAAGCTAAGGGTTCAGACATCAAACAAGTGCTTAGTATTATTCAATCATCCTTATTTTCCCAAAGAGCATTTAAAGATAAATTCTCCATCAAAGACCATTTATCAATGGTTCCTAGATGAGTTTGTAAATAAGAGGTGGGACTTACATGATCGTGGTTGGTGGAACCCTAAAACCCAAAAGAATTGTCTTTCTGTTTAAAACAATCAAACAAACACAACCCTACAATTCTCTTTAAATCACACTTTTCGAGAGTAGCTCCCATCGATCAACTAAATCAGCACACTCCCTCGTGGAGATGACCCGGATTCCCACGTATTACAATGCTAGACAACTGTAATTCCTACGCTTGGGAATAGAATTCGGCATACGAATAAGGACGAAGCACACACAATCAAACATTCCAAGTAAAATGCAATTTCTACTCTGGAATGCCTACATGCCATGAATGAAGTGTCACTCACCATGCCTTTAACACGAGTCTTCACCGACTCTCTCACACACGCTTACGCCAGTCAGAAAACTTGTCATCGTGTTTCACCCAATGACCATTTATCCAAAACAAAGCTTTTTGTTTTTAAACTCATTGACATCATTCGATAAACCGCTTATGCGAAGCCATTCGACAATCTCTCTCGATAAAGAATTTTATTCAAGTATCGACAAGCCTCCGACATAAACCGCAATCAAAAGAATTCGACAATTGATAAATGCTTATTCAAAAGCACGACACCGATAAACCGCTTTAATCAAAAGCATTTACGTGAGGTTCAGTCAAAACAGGCGCCTTGTGGCGCCTCCCGTAAACCCGACCATAACTTAAGGGGACGCCCAATTCGTGTGATTCAAAAGTCTAACATCAAGTTCTCAGATAGAATTACAATTTCCTTGAATGATACTAGTCTAAATTCTCCATTTTTCCCAGCAAAAAATCAGTCCCAAAATCGATAAGATTCGACCAAAACAGTGGCAAACTGCGGGCGCCCCGAACGTGAAAATTCCGACTATCTCGAAATTCGATGAAAATTTTATAGGTTACTAGATTTCATGAGACGAATCCAACGGTGAAATATGTTTCATCATCTAAGATATAGAGAATTTTTCAGGCTTCCTTGAACCATTTCGGCAATTTTACTATTTTTGTCATTTTTTAGAAAAATTAAAATTTTCCTTGTTTTACGTAGTATGATTTTCTAATCATTAGGCAAAATAATTCTTATTAAAATACAAAAACAAACAAAACAAAGGCAAGACGTTTTGGCTATTAAACCGTTTAAAAAAATTCAAAGCACCTGAGAACATTTTTACTGCTCTCTAAAAACTGTTATTGTTATCTGAATTTAGTATTTTTTGTGTTTTTTGTGTTTTTCAAAACTAAAAAAAAACTAGGAACCAAACCGTTCTTCATGTTTTCCTTATTTTTTAGAATAAAACCAAGTTCAAAACACCAACCAAACAAAACTCCAAGTCTCTTATTCCCAAACTCTGCATCATGCATATTTATCAAAGTACACAACAATACAATGATTTATTGTCACCCTCTTAGTTTCAGCCATGGTTTCTTCTTCCCCAGCTCTTCCTCTTCCTTTCTAACCCTAGACTATACACAATTTCATCCACAAAATTAAAGTATGCCTCAGACCAAGATCTCTTCAACATCAAAGCAAATAAAGGGCCTAAAATACCCACTGCAAATCCCAACCCGACACTCAAATAAAGCCACTCATCAAAGAAGCCATTGTCATCTTCATCCTTACCATCATTATTATTTTGCCTTCCTGGATTATCTGGGACACATTTTATCACCAGAGGAGCTCCACAAAGACCAGGATTTCCATGAAAAACAGCTCCATCAAACGTTGTCATCTGTCCTGTAAAAGGTATCATACCTGAGAAATTGTTGTTTGAAAGATTCAAATAGCCCAAAAAGGTCAGCAAAGACATGGTCCGGGGAAGAACACCGGAGAGCCTGTTATTCGACAGATCCAGAGATGATAACTGGTGTAAGCTCGAAATGTTTTCGGGAATTGAGCCGGTGATGCAGTTTCTTGACAAGTTCAGAATCACCAAACCATGCAAGTTTGTTAATTCTTTTGGAAAATCTCCACTGAATTTGTTGTTGGACAGATCGATACTGACAACCAAAGAAAGAGTGGTGGTATATCTCAGAATCAAGTTTTTTGTACTAACATCCAACCTTTCTTGATAGTAGTATCCTTCACTATATCCATGAAACAAGTCATGGTTGATGTTTTGTTCTTGAACCATGCTCTTGAGATCACCCAATGCAGGCGGAATGCTACCGGTGAGACGGCTCTCCGCCAGGTCGTGAGAACATGTAATGAGCTTAAATTTGAAAGCTGGGCAGGAATTCCTCCGGTGAATGCATTATACCTCAAGCTGAGAATACTCAGTTGCACACGAATGTAGTCTAATCCATTTGGGAATTTTCCTGAAAAAATTGTTGTAGCTAAGATCAAGAGTTCCCAATTTTGTCAAATTTTGTAATGACAAGGGAAACCCTCCTGAAATCTTGTTGTTGTGATTCAGGTGCAGTGATTTGAGCTGCCATAACCGTTCAAAATTCTCTGGTATAGCCCCGGACAAACTGTTACTTCCAAGGTCTAGAACACGCAGGACAGTGCAGTTACTAATGGTGGAAGGAATGCTTCCAGTCAAATTATTCCTCGAAAAATCAATCACTTGCAGACCCTTCAGCAGGCCAATTGAATCCGAATGCTTCCTGGTAATCTGATTCCGAAAGAGAAATGAAATACAAGTTTATCATGGATTCCCCAATGTTGGAAGGAATGGGGCCTGTTATTCGATTATCAGAAAGGGTAAGAGAAGTCAAGGAAGACATGGATTCGCCACTGCTCACTGGAATATGCCCGGAAAAATTATTATGAGAGAGATCAAGTAACCCAACATTGAAAGCCGAAAGAGGAATCGGACCTTCGAGATGATTGTAGCTGAAATTAACATACAGAACGCCGGAAAACGTTAACACATCCGGTAACCGGCCGACCAGCTGGTTGTGGGAGAGCGTAAGATCTAAAAGATCAAAAGTTATATTCCAGAACCAGTCTGGAATATAGCTTGAAATGCTGGCATTGGTGAGATCGAAATTCCAGAGATTCTTTTGAGATTGAAGCCAAGCTGGAAATGCAGGGCCGACATGGCATGATGCCATGTTCAGAGAATTCACCTGGAATGGAGGAACCCAGTTCGGACTGACATTCAATCGGAAAGAATTGAAGTTTATGTTCAGCTCCACCAGCTTTGTTAGATTTGAAAAATGTTTTTCAGTGAGGCTTCCGATCAAACAGTTGGCAGACACATCCAAGGTTTGCAGTTCTGAGAGTTGTCCAATGCTGTTTGGGAGACTCCCATTAAGCTTATTCTCGGAAAGTGTGAGAAACTCCAGGTTTTGGAGTTTTGCCATTGAAGAAGGGATGGGGCCTTCAAGATCGTTGTTGGATAAATCGAGTTTGGATTGTATTTTTCAGGCCGTCCAACCAGTTTGGCAAATTTCCAGTTAGCTGATTGTTATTCAAGTGTAATTCTATCAGATCAGGCAAAGGGTTTCTTCCAGAACTGCAGTTTTCAGGTCCTTTAATGGCTTCTGGTAAATTTCCACCCAAGTGGTTAGAGCTCAGATCCAGATATCTCAAGTGGCAAAGGTTTCCAATGGAGCTTGGAATTGAACCTGCGATGAGCAGAAGTAAAAAATTAATAAATATAGATTAAAATATGTAGTGAACAGATAGTAAAAATAAAATGAATAAGAAAACAAATTAGTTCATGAATAATTAATATTTAAAGAATTTTTTAAATTAATATTTAGATTGTGATATTAAATAATTTTACAATGTCGTATTTAACATATTTATTTAATTAAATTAAATTACGTTTTATTTGCTCATCACGCTCTAACTCATACTGCATCGCTTACCTAAAAACGTAGGATATAGAGTTAAGAAGTATCCTGTCTGGTGCCCAAAACGTTTAATATTAAAAGAATTCATTAAGTCCATTTAGTAAATACCTTTTGAGAATTCAACTAACTACTATATTTTACAACAATAACTTGGATAAGAAACTAAGACCAAATAAAAGAGTGAAAAGCTTCTAATAAACTAAGCTTGATTAAATAAAAAAGCAACTAACTTGGTCTTAAGCATTTCAAACCGGATTACCAGCTACTCTCGCCCGGTTAGTCGAGGTTCCGCGGCCCGGCGGCGGATAATAACGAAAGGAGTCGACTACCACGATCGGCCGCTTTATATATCGCCGGTGACACGCGCCTATCCACGCGCCGCTGACGCTAATGGTTGTGCTCGACCGGCCACCCGATCCGATCGGGCTTTTATAAATCGCTGCACATCGTACTTACCCACAAAGCTACTGACAGGGCAAGCCCGAAGGGTCAAGGCTAAGTCGAGCTGCGCCTCCTAAGACTTTATAAAACATTTTTAGAATCTATATGTAGGAGCTTAGGAGTGATCAAACCTCCTGCCAAATGTGATAAAATCAACTAATTAAAACCGATCATCCATACCCCTCACTTAAATTTATAATGGTTTTATATTTATTTATGCTTATAAATAAAATTACATTATTAAAATAAAATATAACATGCGTCGAGGCAAACAAGGCCCAAGGATCGGGCCAGGCAAAATAAAGCCTGTTATCCAAATCTTCCAAAAAAATGTGCCTAGTCCTCGGGGTTTAGCCCGATGGGCTCAAGCCGGGATGGGCCTTAAAGTCGCGAGTCACAAGCTTGAGCCTGCTTATCGGGTCTATCAAGCCGACGGCTTTCAACTTATGGTCATATGACATAAAATAAAATCATTTAAATGAATTGTAATCATCAATCAAACATTTTAAAGCAGAACTTAATTTTTATCAATAGAGTTCTAATTTGACCAATATAGCACATGTAAGAGAATCTTAATAAATATAAATTGCTAAATTATGAACCATTTTTTGTTGACAAAAGGAAAATAAATCTCCCTTTAAAAATTGTAATTCAAAATAACATTTTTGCATAGATAGAAGTTTATTTTTAATAAGTCAACAAAATACAATTATTATTTAGTATTTTATACTCATAAAACATGTAATTATTTAGTATTTTGTACTAATACAACTTCAATCAGCTAACATATATGGTCATTAACTAGATTTAAATACCAATAAAACATATCTCAATTGGTTAAGAGCTTAGACTGACATAGGAAAGGAAGAGATCAGGGTTTGAATCCGAGTGGTAACAAATTTACGAAGAACAAAATAAAATATTATGACAGAATACAAAGTTAATAAATATCAACAAAAAAAAAAAACTAGAATTTAACTCGCATATAAAGAAATTAATGCACACCAAATTTTCACATATGCAAGAAGCTTACTACGAAAGTTATTTCCCAAATTAACTTTTATCTTTCCAACTCTTCTCAATACTTGAAAACACTGCCTCTAAGACTTCCATTCCTGTGATATATCCAAATACTCCAAATTGGGTAGCTCACTAAAACCAAGTGGAAGCCTCTCCATAATTTTGTTATAGCTTTCATATCAACATAAATAAAAAGTTACTAACATTTCATGTGCCCATTCAGAAACTTAACTGGGTTGCTTAGTAATCGAGAGATATAAGAAGCAAGTCAAGTAAAATTAAGAATCTTATGTTGGTGAATGGTCAAAGAGGGGCTACAATTGGTTATTAGATACAACTCAATTAAAATTTGACAAGAGCTTAATATCTCAACCTATCGGTGATCCGATAAATGAGAAATGACAAAATTCATATCAAAGACGCTTCAAGCGAAATGTACACTGCCATCCATTCAATATTATCGGAGTGATAAATCGTTGGGACGAAATATCGAGGTATCGCAGTTGGAAAGATTTCCTAAGTTTGAAGAATTACACCACTAAACCCAAAGATACGATAGTCGAGATATTGTAAATTTTTCAATAATCCAAGAATGGAGGAATTGGGATGTCTCGAATTACTGCACTAAATCTAGAGTATTTCAAGGACTTGAGTTTTACTTAGCGACGGTCCGATTTTCCCGCCTGCCTCATGCAGCTCCAATCCTCGTATGCATTATCCGAGCACAGGCTGCGAAGATCAATCAGCCAACTACTGTCATTTTCGCAAGGGTTAATCCCTAATGCCAATGATAATAATCATTTCTTTCCAATGACGAAAGTCGACACGTGATCTTCAAGACTCGTTTAAAATCGCAGAAGAAATTTTCGACGGGGATGATAAAGACATCAAAATGATCACTACCAAAAGCCAACAAACACAAAATGGCTAAAATGAAACAGACAATCAAATTTCTTTCCATGACAATATTCAATAAGTGGGAGCACCTGTAAAATTTTAAATTTCAGCATATAATCAATATTTCCCTTGAATTGAATATAAACTTTAATTATAAACATAAAAATGAGCAAAATTGACAAAATTATAAGAGACTATCTTATCAACACAAATATATACCTCATTCAAACGATACATTTAACAAATGAATGCCACCCAATACCATTCCAAAAAATAATAAAGAATAACCCACAAGCATAGCAGAGTCAGATATATACTGAGAAGAACAAGTTAGAATCATCTTAAAGATCATTCAAAAGTAAAATCACCGTGAGAAATTTGAATCGTTGAACAGAAAGCATATGACAATAATTTATCAATATCAATGAGAACAATCTTACCTGGTATCTCTTACTTGTTCCTTGTTTGTTTGATTCAAGAGAAATATATAGAAGATGATCCACAGTGAATACAATGACTACCGGAACTTTTTATTGTTTCTTAGTATTGGTATATAGTACTATGACTAGAGAGTGATGACAATGACAACCCACTTTCTCTTTTTAAAGTAAGTTATATATAATAGCACTATATATGTGAGTTAGTTTTCCACATAAGATTTAAATTTTAAATAATTGAATAGAAATGACAAGAGCCACTTACCTTGACAATGCTGACATGCATCAAAGTGTCTTGATGAAATGCATTAATAGAGACATTGCCTGTCAACATTGAAAGCTCTATAACATCGTTGGAATATATATGTGGAAGTATGTGGCTCATATTTGAGATAAATATATGTACGTAGAAAATGGGCAAATGTCATCCTGGAGCTCGATGGTGTGAATCTAGCATATGATATAGGATATAGAGAAATTTTTATTATTTTATCATATTCAGAGTTATTATAAATATCATTTTATGTAGTTCTATTAGGTGATAATGAAAGTTCCAACCATCATTTTTGTGAATGTAGATATATTATTGAACCATATAAATCTGTGTGTTTATTCTCCTTCACATTTTTGTCTCTAATTTTATCACTATTTGTTGTACAAATCACAATAATACATGTTTAAACCATAGTTTAGCCATTTTAGATTATATTTGATTCCTAATAAATATTTTTAAAATAATAAGAAAAAGAATTAAAATATTGATTTTTTATGTTTGGTTTGTTGACAAAAATTCAACTTATTAAAATTAATTTAAAACTTATATAGTTTTAAATTATTTAATATTGATATAATAAAATAAAATAAACTTAAAAATATATAAAAGGACCCCATACCTATGTGAAGAGTCAGAGTCAGAGTCAAATACTTGATTTACTATGAATAAATAGTCTCACATTATATATATATATATATATATATATATATATATATATATATATATATATATATATATATATATATATTCGGTCCTTTACTAACTTACGCGCTTTGTGGGTGGGGCCAAATCTTATGGACTGAAAAATCTGGGGACAGTGAATACGATGTTCAGGCACTGAATTTCGATTTTTTCTTTTTCTTTTTTTTTTTCCATGAAACCAAACATTAAAATATAAAATTTTCAAAAAGACAGAAAGAAAAAGAAAAAGAAAAAGAAAAAAGAAAGTCCTGGCAGAACTGCACCTATAATCATCCTAACCATTTCTTACGGAATATGCCTCCACTTTCAAAAAATAATTATCTTTTTAAATTGGGAACTACAAAAGTATCGATAAATTAATGATTTTTTTTTACCATTTTAAAAATAGTTTCTTCAAAAGACATCGATACGATATCACATCAAACTATCAAAAATTATAAAATAATATTTAAATATAAGAGATTCTCTTATTTATCAAATCGAGATTTTAAGCCATGTACTCCTTGGTACCTATTTGACATTATCTCCACAATCTTTTATATATATATATATATATATATATATATATATATATATATATATATATATATATATATATATATATATATATATATTAAAATTAATTTAAATTAAAACGCCTTTTCAAACCCTTTTATTTTTATAATTTCATAAAATTGGAATATATACTAAAACGGTCTATGGATGAAACATCTTCTCCACAATTTTACTGTCTGTGATACAATGAAAACTTCTTTTGGATAGATGAATAATAGGGAAATTCGTGAAAGTGGGTTTTTCATCATGCACATTTAATAAAAGTTTAGTTTTATACACTATGAAAGTGCAAAATTAATTTTTTAATTATGTGATTAATATAAGAACTTCAACACTTCTTTAATCTAGGTTGGATTTTATGGGGATGTTGAAGATGTCTTTGAAAAGCCGCTGTGTAATTTTTTAATGTGGCTGTTATTTATGCACTAGAAAAGTACACAAATTTGATTTTGTGAATCAAGGAAAGACATATCTTAAAGAGACACCTTTAATGTAAATTAATTTAATCTAATGTCTATAATTGATATAAAAGTTACTAAATGTGTCTTTTTGAACAAATATTTTTAGTAAAAAAGTTATGAAATGTATCTTTTTAACAAATATTTTTAATATAACTTTGATACAATGGAATTGTAAACCTTATGTTTTTAAAGTGATATTTTTAGTTAGAGTTGTCAATTCGAATGGCTCCATCGGGCTAATCCAAGTCATACCGAGCCAAGAGCAACCGTGCAGTACTAATTGCCAACTCTACATGTCAGGATGATCAACCCAAGGTCTGGTCTGCCAAGGGCAAAACCGCATAAGGCCCGATCGTAATCTAATTTATATCACACATTTTATCGAATCTGCACTAACCCTGACCCGCCGACGCGCTTAAATTCAACGAAGCTCTATTTTTAATACTGCAAATTCTTATTTTTAGTGTATGTCATTGATATAAAAATTGTGGAACATATCTTCAAAAGACATTCAATAGAATTTTGATTTTGTGGAATTTAAACAATGTGAAATAATAAAAGATATATTTTTAAAAAGGAATATTTCTTTTACAAAAATAGCTTTAATTTCAACATAACATAAAGTGAGATGAAATTGAACAAAATTTCAATAAATCATAGTTTTAAAATTAATTTTAAATTTATTTACTTTAAAAATGTCCGCGGTTGAAGTATGAAACAATAATCTGATATATTTTCACGTTAAAAGTTACTTTCCTAAAAGGGGGACATATTTCTCAACCAAAGTGAGAGAAATGTTGCACTCCCCACAAGTCAAAAAGTTTATCTTCTCCACTTTTGGACTTTAGGCTCTTTCCCATTACTTTCCTTTCTGTCTTCTTTCAATAATTAGCTCCACATTTTGTTTGAGACTTGAGAGTCCAATGACCTTATTTTAACAAAAGAAATGAGAACAAAAATCACAAAGTATACCAAGAAATGCTCTCCTGGGCATCCTCTTTCCGTGATTGATTGTATGGGATCAGCGGCACAATGTTGCCGAGTTTTGCGTGTATATTTCACTATTAACAACTTTTTTTCCGCCTTCCAAGACAGCTTTATATTATACTCAACCATGTCGCTATCTTTAAAACGTTACAAACGTACAAACAATGGGCTTAAAACACTTATTAAAACGCGTTAAGCACTCCCATACTTGTCCAATTTCCAACTAGATCAAGGACTTTTCACGGGATGTGCATGAGTTAGGCTGCAAAGATACATCGTGGAGCATTCTGATCGAAAGTTTCGCAAGAAATACTACACGCTGATGAAAATATCTGCTTGACTGATATATCGACACTGGATTTTACTGATATATCTAGATATATCGATATATCGGTGGATATTTTTGCAATGAATATCGACATCGAAATTAACAAAAATACTTTAAAATTCATGAAAATACTTTCTAAAAAAGATAAAACGACATTCATAATCAAATATATACATTGAAATTACATTACAACAAAGTTTTTAAAATCAAACAAGATCGACAAGGTCTACTGCAAAATTCCGACAGCCGGGATCCCATCTCGACAAAGACACTGGTTCAAACACTAAGATTCCAATAATATCGATTATAGTGATCGAATACGCCACGATAAACGCTCGACTGTGATCCACTTCGGTTTCGATATGAATTGGATTCATCAACATGCTCACTGCTTCAAATATTAACTAACTTTATTAATATATTATTAACGAAATGTTAATTTATTAATATATTATTACTAAATTAACTAATTTAAAATATGAAAGTATCATATAAACTATCACAAAGAAAAACGGAGCGAACGAAGATCGGATGCTACAGATAGAATTTGTGATCAAATTGAATGATTTGCAGGTATTTATAAATTTTTTTTGGCCAAAATATATGTTGGATGGTCAAAAATAGATTTGTAATTTAATTTATACCAGATTAAATTTCAGACAAATACGCACTATTGATCTTCTTTAAACTGTTGAGATCAATTCATAACCGTTGAAGATTTCAAATCTGGCGATTTAAATATAATCTTCAATATTTTACTGAAAAATTAAACTAAAGTGCGCATGTGCCACATACCCGATATTTCCACGATATATCGATCCAAAACCAATATATCAACAATATATAGCCAATATTACCGATTTTTTGCCGATTTTTTCCTCAAACAATTATCGATTGCCGATATCGTGTCGAATATCAACATATCCGATATCTATATTTTATCCTCGCTTTCATCACATGTTAATACCCTTTTGATCACATAAAACTTTAGCCCCGCCCACCACCCTGTCTCGGGCAAGGCTGTTCGGTACTGCGGTTGATTTTGGAAATTTTACTGTGGGGATTGGATCAAATGGGTCCCTATTCAATTGGGTTTTGATTATTGTGATTTGGGTTACTTGATATCTTGTATTTGGTTTCGAATGTTGAGTTCAAGGTGTGGTTAAATTGGTATTTTTTTTTTATTAGATTCTAGGTACAATGCAAGTTTTTAATGGATAATTTGATAGCATTCTGGGATTAGTCGACATTTGTTATCCATCTACTGCAGACAAAAAAGAACGTAGAGAAGGAAATAGCAAGACAAAGGAAGATTACATCTTTGGCATTTGCATTGACTGGCCGATATATAGCCGATATATCTGTCAGTATTGGTTTTTTTTTTTTTTGGTTTTATTTTTTATTTTTTTTATAAACCTGTATTTTGTGTCGGATATATCAGTAAAATATCGATATATCGGCCATATATCACCGATATTGACCGATATTTTTCCGATTTTTTGAATAACGTGTCGGGATGACCCGACACCCGAAATATCGACGATATATCATCGATATTTCTCGATTTTTTAATCCCTGATACGACATAAGAGCAAAACTTAGTAGCGTTTATGCACCTGATCCCTTAATTATCATTCTTATATATATTTTTTTTGGGGATAGATGGTATGTAAACAATCAAAATCTTTTGTCTTTAATAAATATTGTATGAGCCATATAAACATGAAACCACCTCCATTTAAAGATGTTAATGAATTAGAGATTGTTCTTGAAATTCTATTTATGAACCCACTTATTTTTTCTTTTCTTTTTTTCTTTTTATTTTAGGCACAAGTTGTTTGAAAGGAATAAAAATGGGGAGTATACAATGAATCTTGAGAATAAAATAATATTCTCATACGCTCATATTAAAAAAAAAAAAAAAAACTTTAGAGCCAATTTGATTACAATTTTTTAAATCTGTTTTTATTTTTTTTTATTTTATGAAAAACAAGGACACTAAGGAAAATATGGAGAACATATTTAGCTCTTATTGTTTTTTTTTTTGTTGTGAAAAATATAGAGAACACAGAAAACACTAAATTTAGAAAAAACATCAAAATTGTGTTACCTGTGTTTTCAAAAACTATTATTAAGATCAATTTTAAAAAACATGAACAAATATACCCCTAGGTCATTTGTTTATTGTTTTTGAACGCTCTTATTCTAAAAAACAAAGATAATGTATGAAACAGAAAATGTTTGGTTTCCAGTTTTTTTTTTTCCTGAAACACATTAAAACACAAAAAATACTAAATTTAAAAAACAAAGAAGAGTTTTCAGAAAACACAATTTTGATGTTCTTTGTGTTTTCAAAAACTGTTCTCAAGAACAGTTTACAAAATTAGGAACCAAACAATCCCTTAGTTTACAAAGCACAAAATTCATTTTTTTTTTGAGTTGTTACCTTTTAATTGTAGAGGTGCTATTTTATACTACATATTTGCATTCATTAATTTTAACTAATATTTCCTCCCTTCAGTAATCTTATATAATAAATTTATTCATTAAACATACACATCATCAAGGTTGAACTTCACAACAAGTATTTCCCCAGCTCAAGTATTTACCCACGTTTGATATTGTCCAAATTTGAGAAGATATTTAAAATTTAAAATATATATATATATATAAAGAGATATATATATATATATATATATATATATATATATATATATATATATATATATATATATATATATATATATATATTTTTTTTTTTTTAAATAACTCATTATAAACAAAAATATCTTTATCCTTTTTAAGTATTTATATGTGTCTTAAAAAATAAATGGTTATTTTTATAATTAAACAATGAGACTATTTTTGTCAAAATATGGTCAAAATTGATAGAGGATTAACCGAAATTCATGTTTCAAATGGTCTTTTAATAAATCACCCTAAAATTAATTACATAGAACTTGAGCGATCTTAATTGTAACAAACTTCACAAATATGCATTTATGCCAAGTAGGGTTTTTTTTTTTTTGAAAATAGATAAATTTATTGATTCACATTAGCAATACAATCGATAGAAAAACATAACCAGAAGAGTTAAAGCCTTTAGAGGATGAAGCAACATCCTAATTAATAGCAAAAATGATCGATTCAAAGCCTACACATTTGATAATTCAAAAATGCCTAAAATACCTAAGATTCCAGATCTATAGTATATTGATGAATAAGATTTGATTTGATGAGTCTATCATCTGAACTGCCAATGTAAAAACCCACAAAGAAGACAATTGTCTATAACACAACTACCCGCTGCAACAAGTCGACGACATAACACGCCTATTCAAATTGGTGATAAAACATGTTGCAATAGGTAGACAACAAAAACGCAAAAAAAAAAAAAAAAAAAAAAAAAAAAAACAAAACAAAACAAAAGAAAAATAAAAGCAAACCCAAATCAATGGAAGAAACCAATTTATTGGAAAAGAAAACTCAAATATAGGGAAGAAACAATATAAAGGATGATTTACACCAAAATGACAAAAATTCAGACGCCCCAAAACTCCTGGCCCGCTGATAACTCATCAACCCGCTAAGACTCGCATGTTTGCGTAACCCGACACCACATCATCGTGTCCCCTTTTTCGGGACCCATGATTTAATTAAAATCGGACAGAGTCTCCTTTGTACGGGGAACTCTACCCTATACAACCTGTACAAAAAACCTGGCAACACGACCCAATATAATACAATGACCTCACTGGGTCCAATTATGAGTGAAAGTGGCCTAACCGAGCCCACTCATTCACATTACAGAATATACAAGACTAATTACCATAGTCCTCAAGAGTTTAATTACAACACTCTTACAAATATTACAAATTAGAACAAGGTTGTTCCAAAGTATTTTTACAATTATTTTTACATCGAAATAGCTGCTAGGAACTAGTTTGTTCCAAGCTTCTTTACAAAAATTACAAGCCACAACTCGCTTTCTTCATAATTATGCCTCTGAGTGAGCCGCCATCCACCCGCATACCCTCAGACTCGAAAGGGGGTCCCACGACCGGGTGAGCAATTCCCAGTAGGGTAAACTCTTATAGGGGCTACTCCACACCTAAGTGAACATGCAATGCCATGTTCACACAATCAAACATTCCAAGTAAAATGCGCTTCTACTTGGAACGCCTACACGCCTACGAACGGTTGGCCACTCACCATGCCTTTAACACGAGTCCTCACCGACTTCACACATGCTTATGTCAAGGAAACTTGTCATTGGTGTTTCACCCAATGACCCTTTATCCAAAACAAAAGCTTTTTGTTTTTAAAAACTCCCCTTGAAATCCTCCGACAAACCGCTTTATTCAAAGTCATTGGACAATCTCCAATAAACAACTTTATTCAAAAGCATTGGATAATATCTGATAAAATGTTTTTATTAAAAACATTGACATTTATGATAAACAAATCTTTATTCAAAGCCATTGGACAATCACCAATCAATAGCTTTATTAAAAAACATTGGACATTTTAAACCATGCATAATACCCATGCATAATTTGACAATCATATCACCCAACACACTTCCAACAGACCACACAATACATGTCAACATTATACACACATATATTGACATCTACAAGTCATCACCAATCAAGCAATGACTTACCTATTCTCTAGGCTTAATCAGTGACACCGCTACTGGTTAATTAGCCTATAACCAAGCCATGCAACGGCCTTGTTCATAATAAAACACATCACAAGTCAAACCATTAGAACACACGACGGACTTCAACACAATTTCAACCAAGTATATCACTCAATTCAAACAATGATATACTACAATCTATACCAATTGTGGCAAAAATTTGGACAGTAGGTTTGGCCAAAACATGGCAGCTTGTGGTAGTCTTGGAAAATGGACCATAACTTGGATTATAGATGTCCAATTTGGGTGATTCAAAAGCCTAACATCAAGTTCTCAGATAAGGCTACAATTTCTTTGAAGGATACTAGTCCAAATTCTCACTTTTTTAACCAAAATCAGCCCCAAAACTAGACATCATATAGGTCAAAACAAAGGCACTATTCCCATAACCTATTACGCCAACAAATTTCTTAGGGAAAAAAAAGGGCCACACAACCCCTTAGGGCATTAAAACCCAACAAAACAACCCTTAGAATGGAAAATAAACCAAAGTAGAAAGAATCCCTATCTCTTGGAGCATAGAAGAAACTCTAGGAAGTCCCGTGGACACTTCCTAAACTCGAAACCTTTGATTTCCTCGAACTCCGCTTGAATCATCTGTACCTGCGGTTGGTATCCACACGTAGCCCTCGTCGAGTAGATAAACTTTTGTTCTTGGCCCGACGGAACTCCGTGGATGGAAAAGAGAAGTTTTGATTTTTGATTTTTCTTATCTCCGTCTCTCTCACTCTACGGGTTTTTTTTTTTCTTTCCAGCAGAAAATCTGCTCATTTTCTGCCCCAACTGATTTTTTTTTTGTCTAACTTAATTCTTAAGTTTGGAGATATGACCCCACATTGCGCCATGTGTTCATTACTCATTCGGGTTTGTTTCTGCCCCGAAATAATTTATTTCATCCTGGTTCAAGTTCAATTTATTTTAAATGAACTTTACTTGAGTTATTTCTTAACTCCCGAGATTTTCATAAAAATCTCGTCCCTGAGAGTCACTAGACGCCCGTTGGCTTGAAAATCATGAAAAAATCTGATTGTCTCGGAATTTGACAAAAGTTTTCTAGGTAACTAGACTTTGTGAGACGAATCCAACGGTGAAATCCGTTTTGTCATCCGAAATCTAGAAAAAATTCTAGGCTTCCTTGAACCATTTCGACAATTTCACTATTTTTGCCATTTTTCAGAAAAATTAAATTTTTCTTGGGTTTTAAGAAAACCACCCCTCCTCTCTAAGTAACATGTAACAAGTGGTGAATATATTTTTTAAGGGGAAAACTACTTTAACGAGACACAAGTCCAAATCCAAGTCAAATGCAAGGATAGCTTTTTCCTTGAAAACAACTATAACATAAGCAAAACAAATGTGAAATCACAATGACATCTTACATAAAGTATCTTGTCCAAGCTTTTTTTTTTTCCTTGATATATTGTAATGTCATTTCACTACTTTTTCTTATAACTTTATCTAAATTTAAAAAAAAAAGTTATGTAAAGTCTTGTTTAAAATAACTCATTCATTCAATAA
The DNA here is from genome assembly GCA_016808115.1 of Tetrastigma voinierianum. Lineage (NCBI taxonomy): Eukaryota > Viridiplantae > Streptophyta > Magnoliopsida > Vitales > Vitaceae > Tetrastigma > Tetrastigma voinierianum. Next base: position 21,762 of record JAEQBH010003463.1, on the reverse strand, counting down.
TCATTAAGATCAGTTGCATAACAAATATAAGAGACATGTCCTCCTTTCTTTAGAGTTTGAAAATAAGAGTTTTTAGGTAAGGGTTTAACCCAAAAAATTACTATATTAGATATACATTGTAATTTAAACTATCTATCTTAGTTGTTCTTTGTAAAAAAAAAAAAAAAAAATCAGAGAAACAATATTGTTTGGGTTTGAAATTGTTCATATCTTTGTCTCAAGTGTTCTACAAAAAGATAGCTACTTCAGAGATCTTGATGAAGATTTGATGGATTTATCATGAAGTCCTTGGTAGAACTGCAGCTAGCTCAAACTCGAGGCATTCCCATGGCACAAGGACGGTTGACGCCCTAAAACCCGGGGGTTCGTGACCAACCGTCAACCTACGAAAAACTCGTGGATATCGGATGACCAGATACCGCACTGTTATGTCCCATCTATCGGGATCCATAATTTAATAAAATTGGACAGAGTCTCCTTGGTACGAGGATCTCTATCCAAAATCCAACTTACAAAACATAGTAACATGGCCTATCCGTGACTCCAATATAATAATACAATGACCTCACCGGTCCACTTAGAGTAAAATGACTACATAGAGTCCATTGATCCATGTTCATTTAAAACATATAGAATTATATTTAAAACAATTTATAAGAGCTTAATTACAATACTTTACAACATTACACATTAGAACAAGATTGTTAGAAAATATTTGGCTAAAACGGTAACACGGCCACATGTCAAGTTTTCTTCACAATTGCGGTCTGACGAGCACCAGCTCCACCGGTCTATCTTGCACTCGAAATGTTTCCCAGCATAGGTGAGCCACGCCCGCAGAGTAAACTTCAGACAAGGGCTACTTCCCACCTAAGTGTACATGCAATGGTCATGTTCTATAATCACACATTCCAAACAAGACAGTAATCCCAGGCTGGAATTCTCCACATGCTACGAGATGAGATGAGACTCAACCATGTGTACTCATGCCCCGAGTCCCATCGACTCCCATCACACCCAAGTCCTTATCGACTCCTATCACGTAATGCCAAAGCCCATGCGTGATAAAATCCATCATTTTTGGATTACATCAAATGATCATTTTATAAAACAAAATCATTTGTTTTCAAACCAAAAGCTTTTTGGATATTACACCTCAATGATAATTTATATTAAAAACATGTGTACTTTTGTGGCAGCGACCGGTCTCAATCAACAGCTTCAGAAGCCTTCTACACTTTCATGGGCTTTCACCGTTTGACACATATGTATAACCAAAAATAACGGGACTTTCACCCGAGGGGGTATCTATCCCTACTTGCTATTACCCGACACATTTTCATTTTCATGTATACAACCGTGCGACCTTGTTAAACGTTGTCCCACCGTACCGAGCCCACCCAATCAAACACCAAACACAGTGTTGATTATAACCATGCACTCACATCTATTTCATGTGATGTCCTCGTCATATGCAATGCGGTGTGTCATTTCATGCCTATACCATATCACATATATGATAAATGCTATATGAACAATTCTACTCATGCATATCACCCATGCATCATAGAAAATTATATCAATCAACATAAAATTTCCAAACGATCACACATTTCATGTCAATATATTTGCACAAACATATATCAACATTAACAAGTCATCACCAATCAAGCAATGACATACTTTATCCTCTAAGCCAAATTGTGACATAACATGTCCACAAATAGTCTACAAACAAGCCATGCAATGGCCTTATCCCATACACCAACTCATCACATGTCAATACATTAGGACACACATATTGACATCCAATCAATTACCACCAAGCATGTCATTCAAACTCAAGCAATGGCAACTTGATCCTCAAGACCAATTGTGACATAGAGATGCCCACAAAACATTTCAAACGACAATCCATAATAGACCACAGGATAGTTCCAAACTTAGTTCAGAAACTAGTCCTCTAACAGTCCCAAAATCTGGACACAAACCATTAAAGAACCTAATTTGTAGCAATCCCAGGAAATAGACCATAAATTGAGTTGTAGAGGTCCAATTTGGGTGATTCAAAAGCCTACATCAATTTTACAGATGAAACTATAATTTTCATGAAGAACACTAGTCCAAATTCCCTCTTTTTCCCAACCGGAAATCAGTCCCAAATCTGGACAGTGTATGGGGTCAAAACAGGGCAGCTTGTGGCAGTCCCAGAAAATGGACCATAACTTGAGTTATAGAGGTCCAATTTGGGTGATCTAAAGGCTACATAAATTTTACAGATGAAGCTATAACTTCCATGAAGAACACTAGTCCAAATTCCCCCTTTTTCCTAACCGAAAATCAGTCCCAAAATCTGGATGTTTCATAGAGCCAAAATAGGGCAGCATTCCCACAGCCCAAAAATTCAACCAAACAGCCCCTCAAGAGCCATAAAACTTGATTTTTCAACCCAAACAGCCCCTAAGGAGCTATAGAACTGGATTATCAGTCCAAACAACCCCTAAGGAGCCCTAAAACCTGATTTAATAAAAACCAAACAGCCCTTGGGTGTTGTAAAATTGACTTTTTCAGTCCAAACAACCCAAGGAGCTATAAAATGATTTTTTTTAACCCAAACAGCCCTCCTTAGGGCAAACAAACACAACTAAACAGCCTTTGAAGGTGGAAAATAAACCAAGTAGGAAGCATCCTACTGGAGCATAGTAGCATGGGTAGGAAGCCTCCCTAGCTCGAAATATTTGATTTCCCGAAATCTTTTCCTTTGGATCTTCGGTGAAACCCCTCCTTTTTGGTACCCATGCTTAGATGAACTTTAGTTCTTGGCCCGACGAATTCCGATCGATAGAACTCCGTGGATTGTCTAAAAAAGCTTTGGAAACCCTCCCCTCTCCCTTTCTCTATTTCTCTCTCATGTTCTAGCAGAAAATGGGTTCTTTTCTCCCCCCCCCAAAAATATGTCTTTAACCTTATCTTTAGTCTTACTTGCTTAGCCCACGTTGCACCACGTGTCACGACTTGTTCGAGCCCGTTTTTGCCCCGAGACGATTTATTTCGTCCCGGTTTAAGTTCAAATTATCCTAAAATGAACTTTACTTTAATTATTTCCTAACTTTTGAATTTTTCTCAAAAATTTCGTTTTTGGGATCATTGGACACTCGTCGCCTCGAAAAACGTGAAAATTCTGAATGTCTCAGAATTTGACGAAATTTGTCTGGGTAATTAGGTTTCTTCAGACGAATCCTTCATTTTTTCATCCAAGATCTAGAAAATTTCAGGTTTACAACCTGTACTGTAGCTAGGGACAATTTACTGTTTTGCCATTTTTCGAAAAAACTCAAATTTACCTAGGTTTTACACGTGCCAGACTAAAAAAGTCCGGACTAGGAGCATACTAGATGTGGGACGCATGAGAGTCTACAAACTTGGAGGCTAAGGTACTTGGGGAGCGAGGGACCGATGGGCCTAAGACTGTTTTGGCAAGAGAATAAAGATCAAATCAAAGCATATCTGAACATCTAAGCTATCGAACCATAATTAGAAACAAGTCAGGTTTCTATTCTGAAGAGGATACTTGATCAACAAATTTCCTATTTCCACAATGATAGCTTAAAGGCAAGTACAGAAAATAAAAGGCAGAGTTGGAGTCATATTAGGATAATGATCCAGCCCTATCAAGGCTTCCAAGACTAAATCACAAGGCTATGAATTAAGAGACTTTGGAAGTTCTCATCACAGATTTTAGGAACATAACTTGAAGAAGAAGAAGTGAAGTTTGGAACGTATAAAGAGAATGAGTGTAGATAATTTGCTGAGGTATCGTGACACATTAAAAGCCTTTCACTTTGTGTGAAAGATGATGTTCTTTATTTTCTTCACCTTATTTATGTAATTTGGGTTACGGGTGTGCGATGATATAGAGAGGAGAATGGAGGGAGTTCATTTTGAATTCCACTATGAGTGATTAGGTTTCAAGAAGGGTCGTGGGTAGAGAGGGAGTTTCACACCACTTAAGACTAATTGTAAACCTTGAATAAGATCAGTGGAAATCCGCACAGCCCTGTGGACATAGACAGTTGCCGAACCACGTAAAAAGATTATGTGTGCTTGTATTTTTATGAATATACTTTATATCTACTTTGCACATACTCCGTCCCATAGGGGGAGTCCAGACGTCCCGACTAACTCAACACCTACATAGTCCCAATGATTTCAAGAATTGTGTTCGGGAACACACCTATTTCTGTCACATGCAAAAGAAAAATAAATTAAGGCTCCGTTTAGAACCTGAAAAGTACTAGGAAATGAAAAAAAAAATTACTAAGACTCTATTTGGAACCTGGAAAGTACTAAGGAAAGAAAGTAGTGAAGAAAGTAGAGAGGAAAAGAGGAAGAAAAGAAAACTTAGAGGAAAATAAAAAATAGGTTTAAGGGTAATAAATTAATTCTATATGTTTATTAAAACTTATTTTATTTGTTTCTATCTATATATAAGCACTAAGAAATTTAAAAGTTTATAAAATTTTGAGGAATTTTGATTATATTTGATTTTCTTTTATATTTTACACAGTGAAACCAAACATGGCAAGATAATTATAATACACTACAAGAAATTAACAAAGGTACCCACTGAACATTTTTGTGTAATAATTGAAATTTGTAGGTAATTTAGTTTACTTATTGATTTCTACCAAAACATAGTTGTAGGTAATATCTATGTCGATAAAAAAATTACCTACAAAAAGTTAAATAGTAGGTAATTAACTACAAACTTTTAGTTGGTAAATGATAGGTAATTTACATGCTATATTTTGTTAGGAAAATGACTTACCTACTGTTTCTGTTGTCGGTAATTTTGTAGGTAAATTTAGCAACTACTGTATTGTCGGTAAATTTTGTAGGTAATTTATATGCTTTGTTGCAATATTGACTATAATCTTGGTTAGCCGCCATATACATTTAATAGGTAATCTATAGGTAAGTTGGTTGCCTAACTTGCCAATTTAGTAGGTAATCTATAGGTAAGTTGGTTGCCTTACTTTCCAATTTAGTAAATAATCTGTAGGTAATTATCGGTTATTATATATATATATATATATTTATAAATTTAATTTAATTATAATCCTGATTAAAACACAATAAATTTATTAAAAAAGAAGAAGATTGATATGTGATTCAAAATGTTAATAAAATCATAACAATAATGCAATTAAAATATTCAAATTATATAAAACCTATCTACAAAGCTTAAGCTTAAGACGCCCCCAAAACCTGGTGTCTCGTTGACAACCCGTTAACTCATGGAATACTCAAGTGATGCCGCAGAACCCGACACCACTCACGAAAAATCTGGGGCAGAGTCTCCTTTGTACGGGAGCTCTACCAAGGTGCCAAAACCTGTCCCAATAATCAACAACGACCACACAAAGTACTACACAGCGAAAGTAAAATAATGGCCACTGGCCCCTCGTGATTAATACTCCACAAAATATCCAACCAACTATCTTACATAGTTCAAGAGTTAATAATTCACTCTTAATTCAACATATATTAAAATTACAACATTCTAATACATGTTATACAACAACATCAAAGCCATAAGTCGACTTTCTTCTCAAACGGCCTCTAATGAGTGTCGCCACCATCGCTCCCCCGCACTAAATGGTGATCCTCGATTGTAGCGAGCAAAGCCTAGTGAGATAATTTCCTACACGCTACTTCCCACTCTATGCACATGCATGGCAAACAATCACATTCAAGTACTCCTATGAACTCTACTGAATGTCTACATAACTAATCCCATGTCCCGAGTCTTTACAGACTCCCTCACATATGCCTAAGCCGAATGCGAGTAAAATATCCGCCAAAACAAAAGTTTTTGTTCGAAACTCACTACCGAATTTTTGCAGAATACATTGACTACCCTCTCCGAGGTGAATTACCGATAACTCTCCAAACAGCTTATGGTCCTCATCCAAAGTGATCTCATTGATCGTCCCTCCAAGGCACTGAAAATCTTCCGTCGCACCTTTCAGCAAACATTTCATTTTTCGTCATCACGCCACACTATTCATTGTTCAGGCTGCTCTTTAAAGGCATAAGTGGAATGCATGATGCCAATCCTAAAACATTTATGCTAATATATTCACATGCATATATATTAACATAATTAAACCAAACAAATCATGTTATTAAATTCACATCAATAACACCAAAATTAGTTCACATGGGCTAATTAGCAAACACAAGCAATTCATTTTGAATCACTCAACATCATAAAAATTCACACAAAAATATTCACGTTACTATTCACATGAACAATGAAACCCTCGGGTTACTATTCACGACCACACAAATAGGAATTTTCTCCACTTGGTTCAAAGCTTTTGAGATCGAATTTACGGCGAAAACAAGCATCAGAACATTCCTAACCATTTACATGACTCTTAGCCAAAGAATAACGCAAGTAGGAAAAGATCCTTACCTCTTGAGTTGCTCTGAATCTCCACCAAATCTGTCCACGTTGGTGAGTTCTCACCGCGTAGAATAGCTTTACTTCTTGCTCCGTCGAAAATCGACGGTCCGATCGACCGAAAATCTAGAGAGAAGGAGCTCCTTCTCTCTCTAAAACTCAAAATTCCAAGGTTACTACATCTTTTGTTCCAGCACGTTTTTTGGTCTTTTAATTTGGAGAAGAAGACCACTATTTGACTCTTTTGTCTTATTATCATTAACAATTCCATAAATTCCCATCACGTCCCATTTTTTAGATTTTTGACACTTGGCACTATCTAGGTCGTCCATTTCTATCATCTCTCTAATCTTGTTACATGTGTCACAAGAGTACATGTAGTAGGTGACTTTTGTCACATCACATGTCTCTCAAACCCGCTTTCACTAAGACCCTAAGACTCCTGCCCTCGAAAAACGTGAAATTCTGACTGTCTCGGAATTCGACCAAATTCGACATGGTAGCTAGATTTCGCGAGACGATTCGAATGGTGAAGTCCGTTTCGTTATTCGAGATCTAGAAAATTTTTGAATTTTTACTAAAATGACCATTTTACCCTTTTTCTGAAAATTGGAATTTTCTCGGGTCTTACATTCTCCCCTCCTTAAAAGGAATTTCGTCCCAAAATTCTGTACAATCACTACGAATCACATGCATATGCAACGCACCATGCCATGCATGTAAACCCAGTCATTTGCTATTAAACGACTAAACCATCGCACCTCATCCCCAAACAAGAAGGATAGGTGGCCCCGCATTGTGTCCTCTCGTCCCACGTTGACTCCTCCACTCCACCTGTTGCTATGTAACCCTCACTAGCCTCACGGTCTTAGCGTCAAAACCGATCCCTATTATCCACAATGCACACTAGCTTCTCCGGCTAGTCTCATCCGTGTCAACCTCAATCTCTCCCCAATCCACTATTACATGAGCCGGATCTGGGAGGTACCGAGCATGGAGACTTGAAGACCCGTGGACACCCGACACGGGCTGCAAAGTCAACCGGTACGCTACAGTGCCTACCCTCTCGAGTATCTCGAAGGGTCCAATGAACCTAGGCGATAGCTTCCCTCGCTTGCCGAACCTGACCACTCCTCTCGTAGGCATCACCTTCAAGAAGACGTGATCCCTAACCTCGAACTCTAAGGGTCGACGCGCACATCAGCATAGCTCTTCCGGGCCGCTAAGCCATGAGAAGACGTCATATTAAGCTCACCTTCTCGGGAGGTGTTCATCGATCAGGACCGTTGATGGAGATCTCTCCCACCTCGGTCCAATATATTTGATCCGCATGGCTCCCATACACGCCTCATATGGTGCCATCTGTATACTCGCCCTCGATAACCGCTGTTGTATGCGATCCACCTAAGGGCAAATGCTCTTCCCAGCCTACTCCCATGATCCAGACGGCGTCGCAACATGTCCTGTAACACCTGTATAGTCCTCTCTGATTGGCCATCCGTCTGTGGGTGGAAAGTTGTACTCATGGTCAGCCGTGTGCCCATAGCCTTTTGGAAACTCTTCCAAAAGTGCACCGTAAACCTCGGGTTTCTATCCGACACTATGGATACTGGTACTCCATGTAGCTGACGATTCTCGGGGAGTGTACAACCTGTGAGAATCTCTCCAATGTGAAGGTCATTCGTGACGGGGCAGAAATATGCCGACTTCGTGAGTCGGTCCACTATCACCCACACGATCCAACCACGCGCATACGTAACCCCACAATCCCGCTGGCTAGAACGCCGACCTTCCCAAGGTCACAATCATCGACCTTCCCAAGCGTCACAATCAATCGACAACTCAAATCGACCGTCAACTTAATCCATGTCATGAATGACATCCATATACTCGCTTCCTTGTCAATACTCAACACCCAATTCAAATTCCAATGGGTATCCAAATCTCGAGTCACTCCCGAATTTAACACCAACTCTAAGTCTACGTGATAACTCGACCGTGTGTTTTCATCTCGAGTCACTCCCGACTAACACTCAACTCTGTTCACGTGATAACTTTGACCGTGTGTTTTCTCTCTGCACCGAACTTTTCTACCATCGCGAAATTCTTACATTCATTACGTAAATTTCTTGATATCTCCTGGGTTCTTACACCCACACGTAAATTTCTTGACATTCCACTGCCCTTATACTCCAATACGTAAATTTCGATATTCTACGGGTCTCTTACACCCACACAGAAATTTCGGATTTCTCCACGGGTCTCTTACACCCACACAGAGATTTCAGATAACTCCACGAGTCTCTTACACCCACACAGAAATTCGGAATAGCTTCCCGGGTCTCTTACACTCATTACGTAAATTTCGATTTCTCCACCTGCCCTTACACCCACGTAAATTCGATAGCTCCCCGGGTCTCACCCACACAGTAAATTCTTGATTTAATCGTCTCTTACACCCACACAGAGATTTCGATAACTTCACTGGTCTCTTACACCCAATACACAAAAATTGAATAGTTTCTAAGTTCTTACACCCACACAGAAATTTCGGATTTCTCCACGGGTCTCTTACACCCACACAAAAATTTGGGATCTGTCCCCGGGTTTCTTACACCCACATAGAAATTCGAGATACCTCCCCGGTCTCTTACACCCAATACGTAGCTCATGGCTCCCCAGCCCTACACCCACACAAAAATTCGGGATAGCTCCCGGCCTTACACTCACGTAAATTCGGGATATCTCCCCGGGTCTCTTACACCCACACAGAAATTCGGGATAGCTCCCCGGGTTTCTTACACCCACACAGAAATTGGGGATATCTCCCCATGTCTCTTACACCCACACATAAATTCAGGATATCTCCCCGGGTCTCTTACACCCACACATAAATTCAGGATATCTCCCCGGGTCTCTTACACCCACACAAGACCTTTCAGATACTACCGCGGTCCTTTCAATTTAACCTGTGCTTCACCTAGGGATTAACGACCCCTTCTTGCTTTGCCCAACACACTTTAATTACTCTTCATTTCTCGACGAATTATGAGTCTTCATTGACGAGTCCCATGACAACCAACCCACACTCACCAAGAGTGGTGAATGACCATACCATGCACCCACACCCGACTCGACGCGATGTTTCTGTGCACATGAATGCAATGATACCATACTGTGAAACCCCAATCCCGGGGGTCCATTACGAGCAGAATCTCGGAGATCTCTAACTCACAATCCCGACCTATCAGGTTAACTCTCACCCTACATCCTAGGAAAGAACATCCACATCTGGCTTCTCTAAAGGCCTCAACCTCTAAGCCCAAATCTATCACACAAGATGCAACAATGAATGAATATGATGCATCCCATTTAAAAGCTACTCTAGTCAACAATGCAAGAGTAGAAACGTACCCTACATATCCGGCTGTTCTAGACGCTCAACTACAGTACCATGAGACCTCTGCCTCCTAGGACAATCTCGCTCATATGCCTGTGCTGGCGGCACGGCACACGGCCATACGCCCAACTCGACTCGAACTCTACCTGCAAATCTTGTGCTTGACCTCGACTCCAGGCTCGCCCCGCCTATGTGGCCCGGTCCGCGGCACAGTCTTGTGTGGCACCCCCGGGACTGATATCGTCCTCCGACTCCATACTAGGTATGGAGAAACAAGCCGTGTCCCTCTCCTCGTCCCATCAGCCGACTAAGACTGCGCTGTCCCAAAACTCGGGATCTCTCGTCTCAGGGCAATCCTCTCCTCATATGTCCGGGTCAATGGTAGCACACCATCCGGCCCATCCCGACGGCAACCCTAACTCGTCCCACTGATGATTAGGACTGAGGTGTCCCATAACCTTTGATTCCCGCCTCCACGTAATCCCACAAAAGTGTCCGTGCCGGGGCTGCGTAAATAACACATCTTCACTCGCCTAACTAAGTGTCCCATCCCCGGCCTTGGTCCTCATAACTCTTGGCCTTGTCCCGATATCCTTGTGAAATGTGGTCTTCGCTTCTTTCTCCCGTGTCGAAGAAGATGACCTTCCTTCCTCTAGTACCAACACCCATATCCCGATGCTCAGATAACGCCTACCTCTTCCCAGGGTCATAGTCGCCCCGACTCCCAGAGTCCACTCTCCAACCATCGGAGGACAATGCTTCTGAAACGCCGGAGGTCGCTTGACCTCACTGAGCCCACCACGCAGCCTGCGGCAATAACGGATCGCAATCCTACGCCACAAGAAAGGGGCCCGGCTGGTCAAAAGCCTGGTGCTCGACCGAAGACTGGATGCCCTCTACGTCCTCGCCTCGACTCACATCACTATTACGTCAAATGACAAGTTAATATTCAACGCAGTATCTCCAAGGCATAAACACAACCTCGAGACGCTATTCACATTCCGTAAAATTTTATACACTATGTCTATGCATTCGTAGGTAATGCAAGACAATAATTTCATTTTATTAAATCATATTCAACAAAAAATTTTATTTTTAAAAAATTTGCTTAAAAGATTTTATTTCATTGATTTTCTAAAATTTGATTTTATTTTTTTGAAAACCTCGCGGGAACAAAGGGGCCTTATGAACAAGAGCTCCAAACAAGCACTGCAATGCACTGAGTCCAAAGTCGGGTTGCGCACTTCAAAGCACACCTTGAACCCAACCTCATACAAGATAGTCGAACGCACCGCGCCCAGCCTACCAGGTCGCGGTCGCGGTCGCATGCGCAGCAGGCGCCTCATATCCGCGTGCTTGTGGCCGTGGCCGTGTCGCGACGCCCGCCAAATTCGCGGTCGCCATGCCCCCTCAGACGATCGCCGCAAGACCGTGCCTAAGCTCCTACGCCGCGGTCGGCATGCCGCTGCTACCAGATCGCAGTCACAAAGGTCACATCGCGACCCAAGGTCGCCCCCTTAGCCACGATACAAATCTTGTATTGTGACTGCTTCCAAATAAGACGCATTAAGGTGGCAAGATGCAGATCGCCGTCAGACGTGCTGAGCAAAGGGGTCAGATCGCCCTGATCGCTTTGTATCGCGACACAATGGTAGCCCTTCTCAGCCACGATACAACAATTGTATCAGGACACGCCCTGGTTAGGCCATGATGCTGCCAGCCGCTGCACGCCCCCGCGCAGTCGGCCGTATCGCGGCCTCTCTCGATGGCCGCGGCCCGCCTATCCCCTCAAACGCGGTCGCAGTTTGCATCGTGGCCTTCCTCACCGTCGCGCAGGCCGTGACGCGGGCCGTGTCCCGCTGTCCGCCGGTGCCTCTCGCGCCGTGTCAATGACATACCTATCGAGACATGACTCAAAACAAGAATGGGTAGTAGCCCATCCAAACGCTTTGAGCATTTTTTTCTATTTTTTTTCATTTCAATCATCGGAAATACCACCAAAAAAAAAAAAAAAAAAAATATATATATATATATATATATATATATATATATATATATATATATATATATATATATATATATATATATGTATATATATTTTCATTTTCCAATTACTCCAAATTAATTTATTGAAATTAAATTTCATCCATTTTTTTTCTTCCGCTTTTACACATCAGAAACCCCGTAGTAAATTCTTTCAACACATCATTTTTTTTTTCATTTAATTATGGACCATTTTGTCCAAAATTTCTCAAACACTTGTTCTCACACTAACCCTAGTGTTCAACATAATTCCTATGCTATTCACCAAGCATACAATTTCAATCACACAACACATAACAATTCATGCTATGCACACCATCTTACACATCAATCACAACAATCACACAATCACATAAAAATACAAAGGCATGTAGTGTTTTAATCCCGTCTCCATGATTGTCTAGGTAATCACATACCTATACCCTAACATCAAGCTTTACCAAGCTGTGATGTTCTTACACCTTACGACCATGGCCTAAGCCCAAGTCCCTCAATCCCTAGGTTTTCATTTACCTAAGCTCTACACTCTAAGACCGTGGCCTAAGCCTAAGTTTCCCAAGCCCTAGGTACTCGTGTACTTGAGCTCTGATACTAAGATGTGAAGCTTGTATCAGGACTAAACTTATGGATACCCAAACCCGAGCTCCCTAGGTATTCGTATACCTAAGCTCTGATACCAAGTTGTGACGTCCCAAACTGTCCGTTGACAACCACAACCTCGCGGACACTCGTGGATGCTCCGTAATCCGACACCACTCATCGAAAAATCGGCGTAGCCCCTTTGTACGGAGCTCACCCAAGGTACAAAACCTGTCCCAATAATCAACAATGACCACACAGGGTCTACATGCGAGTAAAATAATGGCCACTTGGGCCCCTGCATTAATACCCACAAAATATCCAACCAACTATCTTACATAGTTCAAGAGTTAATAATTCACTCTTAATTCAACATATATTAAAATTACAACATTCTAATACATGTTATACAACAACATCAAAGCCACAAGTCGACTTTCTTCTCAAACAAATTCTACTGAGCAGCCGCTTCCACGCCCCTCAGACCAAATGGTGATCCCTCAACAAGGTGAGCAAAGCCCAGTAGAGATAATTTCCTACATGGGTTACTCCCCACCTAAGTGCACATGTATGGCAAACAATCACATTCAAGCAATTTCATGAACCTACTCGAATGTCTACATGACCAATCCCATGTCCCGAGTCCTCACCGACTCCCTCACATATGCCTAAGCCGACTGCGAGTAAAAATATCCAGTTTTCAAAAACGTAAAATTTTGTTCTCGAAACTCACTATTGAATTTCGGTAAATACATTAATTACCCTCCACAGAATTGCCGATAACCTCCGAAATGTAGCCATGGTCCTCATCCTAAGTGATCCGTTGGACGGTCCCTCCAAGGCAATTCTTCGGAAAAATTGCCGAAATTCCTTCACAAACATTTTCATTTTTGTTTCATTTCACATTACGCACTCACACCTAATGTTCTAGGGCTGCCCTGAAGGCATACGGAATGCATGACGCAAATTTGGGAAACATTTATGCTAATATATTCACATGCATATATATTAACATAATTAATCCAAACAAATCATGTTATTAAATTCACATCAATAACACTAAAATTAGTTCACATGGGCTAATTATAAATACAAGCAATTCATTTTGAATCACTCAAACATCACAAAATTCACACAAAATATTCATCGCTACTATTCATGTGAACAAAGGAAACCCCGGGGGGTTACTTTATTCATACCACAACAGGGAATCTTTCCCACTGGACATTTAAAGCTTTGAGACCGAATTACACAAAACAAGAGCCTCGTAACATCTCTAACCATTTGCACGCTCTAAAGAAAAAAAAAAAAAAAATGCAAGTAGGAAAAGATCCTACCTCTTGGAGTTGTTGGAATCTAATTAACCTGTCCATGCGCAGCCTCACGCATAGAACAACTTTACTTCTGTTCATCGAAAAATCGATTGGGCTTGATCTACCGAAAATCTAGAGAGAAGGAGCCTATCTTCTAAAACTCAAAATTCCAAGGTTATCATGATTCTTTGTCTAACACGCTTTTTTGGTCTTTTAATTTGGAGAAGAAGACCACTATTCGACTCTTTTCTTGGCCTTATTATCATTAACAATCCCATAACTTCCCATCACGTCTCATTTTCTAAATTTTTTGACACTTTAAGACTATCTAAAGTCATCTATTTCCATTATCTCTCTAATCTTGTAACATGTGTCACAAGAGTACATGCAGGTGACTTTTGTCACATCACACATGTCTCTCAAACCCGCTTCACTACACCCGACACTCGATGCCTTCGAAAAACGGAATTCGACTATCTTGAATTCACGAAATTCGACATGGTAGCTAGATTTTACGAGACGATTCCAACGGTGAAGTTCGTTTCATCATCCGAGATCTAGAAAATTTTGGATTTTACTAAAATGACAATTCTTATCTCTTTTTCTCAAAATCTAATTTTCTCAGCCTTACAAAGCCTAAAGTATAGCGTTACATAAACTATAAAAGTGACAATAATAAAAAGTCATAAAACATGTTCACAAAGTATAACATGATAAAATGAAACCATCAAACAACAATATATACTACTTTGGAATTGCCTTATCATCGTCATCGTCATCTATACCATCATCACCATGAATAGGGTCAGAATCAAGATGTTAGGGGTGGTCGTTGAGCTCTTGACATTTCATCCACACGTTGTAATAAGCATTCTGTTAGTATTCACAAATCATTGATCACCTCCCTCTTGATGGGTAATCTTTGTCTCAAGTCTTGAATTTGGCCCACTTTTTGTTATAGGGGATGAAGTTGAAGTTGCTACATTATCCCAGAGTACTCACTAGCTTGGGACCCAATAAATTGTACTATTTCGTTTTCCGCTCACAATATTGAAAAATAAGTAATTTTCATCTATTGCTTCACTGGATTGTATTAACTCCTCTCTCTCGTAGCCCGAAAAGCATCTTGGTTTAGAATATCATAATAAGATAAGTTCAAGAAAACCACACGTTAGTCAAATTAATTAGCTTATCGCTGATGACGGATTTCAAGTATCAAATGTCTTCACTCACCTTTGGTGTATAGGAAATAGCTACCATAAGGAAAGTTTAACTGCTAATGCCGCTTAGTCAGCAAATATTAAAGTTACAATATACTTTCTTAAACTGCCATGGTGTCGATCGTCATCAGATATGTTTAAATGCGATGACACTCGTTGCCATAAACATCATCTTCATGAATTAAAACATTGACACTCTCTTATTATGACACTTTATAAGCGTCATGATTGTATCATATTTTTAATGATAACCCTGACATCACATATGCACTTCGTTTATCTTTCTATATTGGTACGATATTTATATTAATTACTTAGTTATAAAATCATAATATATAAAATCTCATAAATATTGGAAAATCGCATAATATAAAAGTCATATAGGTAAAAAAAGAAAATCAAAGTCCCATGATATGGAAAAACTATCTATACATAAACATATCAAAATTCATACTGCATAACCTTAAACAGTTTCATAGATTCTTTGGACTAGGAATACAAAACATCTTTTAATTAATATAGGTCGTGGAGAGGCAAAAAGATGCCGTGATATGGAAGACCGCTGCTGAGCCCATCAAAGCCACCACAAGGCTTTGCCCCGTTAATCTGTAACAGTTAGTTAATGAAAATTACATTTATTACTAAATGGTTTTGAGGCCATGAATCATTTAATTAAATACATAAGGAAAGATATATTCTAACAATTTAATTAAATACATAGCATCGTATAGCCAAAAGGCCCTAAAATAAGACCTCTAAATAAATTCATAATATTCCACTTGCATCAAAAAAACTAAAATATTTAATCCATAACATCAAAATAAAAGTAATACATTTATCAAATAACATAACAACAAAATCTAAAATGAAAGGACTTAATCATCAAACACGAAACTCATCATCTAAAGAACATGAAATTAAATAATATACATTAGCATAAATATGCTACTTTAGAGTAACCTAAAATAACAAGTTTCGTTCAGTAGCACACAAATAATTCAAACAAAAGTTTTAAAAAATAAACAAATAAAAAAAAATCAAACAGAGTATTGATGTAGATAATCTCTATGAGAAGTAGATATTAAACGATGTAAACATGAAAACATAATAGATTGTTGCAAATACCAAGATGTGGTTTTTTTTATGATATACTAAATGAAATCTTGAAATAGAAACTATAAAAACCCAAGTAAGTATGGAAAGAAAGGATAGGTATTGCAATGTGTGGTAAAAGTTTCATCGAGTTTGGCAACATGATATGTATGTCCATCATGTCACTACACTGTGAATCCTAAGTGGTACTACAATCATAAGATATACTCAAAATAATTACGCTTTAATGAGAAAACAGAGTACATTTCGGTGAGAATTGTTGTTATGTGTCTCATGACATCTCAATGCTACCTAAGAAATATCAAGAGGATTAACAAAGTATTAAAAAGTAGGTGTTAACTTTATGGATAATTCATCAATTTGTTAAAAATCTAAACTTGATAGAGTGGACTGAGCATGTCATATCATTGAACAACCAACAAAGAGGAACTAAATTGCAGATGTAGAACTCCCAACAACTAGGTGCCGACTCATTACCTTTTGATCGGGACCATCGTAGATGCACCAACGACATCTGTTTATTCTTTGGTAAGGTTCAACTGCTGTATGAATGTCTACATTCACAACAACCAATCCAAGCTCTTCATCTGCATCATAAGAAGCTACAAAACAAGCAGAAACCAAAAAACAACACAAAATACATAATAATTCTATAGAACAAAGAATCATAAATCATCACTAAGACTTGATAATAACGGGACTAACTCTGCACTACAAGATTCACCGTTTAGAGAAATAAAATGGATCTACTTCATAAAAATGTCTCTCTGAAAGCCCTGAAACAGAGAACAGATTAGGTGGTGCCCCCACTGCCGTTATTGGATCACCTAGGCCCAATTACAACAATACCCTTCAACCCAAGTAGTCAGATAATGGAACTCTTTAATTTCATGGATTTTTGTAAGGCTGCTCTAACCTGTAAGTGTGCCCAGCCTTTTATCTGGGCTTTGTTTTTATAAAAGGGACACACTATGAGGTTATATCAACTTAGGATACAGCAAAGATATAAAAACTATAAAGTCTCTAAACATGATAATATAGAAAATTTATCACGAAACGTTAGCAGACACTATGGAGTCAATTGAACTTTAATTGAACATGCTACACATAAAAACTATCAAGTCTCTTAAACATGATAATATAGCAAATTTATTGATTGCTGAAAATGCAAGCCAATACTATGGAGTCACGGTTGGAACTTCACCTAGACAGGCCATGACATAATAGTTTATTGCAGCCTTAGAGGCATTAGCTAAAGGTAGAAATATTATTTGATATCTTTGAAGTTAAAAAAAAAAAAAGGATTCCCGAGGCTTGAACACTGTAAATTAGAACAAATAAAATAAAATGGGGTTTCAGACTTCAATAGGAAGAGTGGGATAACAAAACATGTAAACTCTATATGATAAAAATAAATAAAATCAAGAAATAAAAAATAAGTAAATTAAGGAAAATATAATTATTTATCCAAATGAGGAAGGTGTAAGCCCCAACTTAAAATAAAATAAAAATAAAAACTTAAAGACCTCTTAAAAACCCACCAACAAGAACACATGATAATTAAATAATAATAAAACTACTAATTCCTAATCATAAAATTTTCTTTGTTTTAGCCAATAGTTCATAATTTAGTTCTCATTTCCCTCTCTTTCAAAATCTATCTTTGCTTATCAAATAGTCTTTTAACACTCATTATCTTCATCAATAGGATCCTCTGAGTAGTCATAACATACCCAAAGGGATAAGTTATGTTGAGTGTTAGGCATTATATCACACCAAAATTTCCCAACATTTGAGATGATTTATAGCTTCGACAATTGATGTGAACTATCTTTTAGTGGACTTACAAAGGAATTAATGCAACCAAAAATCAAACTATTTAGTCACTTCCTTGAACTCAAGTAGACATCAAAGAAAACGACGTACTATTCACTAACTTTGATTTACGAATCACCGGACCAATATATAACATCATTCCAATCAACTTACATATATCAATGAGGTGAGGAGATGTGAAAAGTCAAGTGCGAAAGTCATAGTTGTGTAATATAGATTTTATAGTAGGGCATGTGGATCCCTTAATAAAAAAAAAGAATATAAGATTGTTATCTAAAAAGAAGCATAATATTTAGATTTAAAGAAACTTCAGCCAAAAAAAAAACCAGAAAATAAAAATGTCTTTGGAATAATGAAGAAACTAAACATTGAATAAAATTGACATAGACCGTGAATTGTGTAATAAATGTGTTTACATCATCCTGAAAAAAAAAAGAAAAAAGAGTATCATCTACAAACGATAGACATGAGATTTGAACCTCTTCTATCACTCTACACTCACTCTTGAATCTCCTAATGAAATTTCCTTGCACATCCTTTACAATTAAATAACTAAATGATTTCATGATTTAAAAAAGAAAGATAAATTTGAAACAGGCAATAAATCCAGCATTGGAATCACAAGGATAAAGACAATAAATATTATACCATGAAACCTACAAGAGGCAAAGAGTAAAAATTAATAAAAGCACACTTCATGTATTGGAATTATGAGGATTGGTCAAATACCATAATTTCTACATGCATCTTAGATTGGACCGTTTATTGAAGTGTTTTCCCAAATGTCAAATACCATCTTTGGTGCCACTAATTTGTCTGATTTTTTCTTCACCCAGGACAAATTGTTTATTATAGTATATAAGTTATTCTAGGTATTTTTTTCCTTCTTGACCACCATAGAAAGAGTAACAATATTTTTTTTTCAAAGATAACCGAAGCAATATTTAATAACATCACATATTCTAAGAAACATTCACACCAGTAATATGCTTTTCAGAAATTGTTTTTTTTTTTTTATAATTTTTAATTAAAAAAGTAAAGACAATGGTTGTAGATCTCCAAATTGTGATAGTTTTAAAAGGGAAAAAAAATTGCTCAAACCCAACTCTTAATCCTTTGTCTTATTTATCTAAAGCAAATCTATTTAAGATAAACTACCAAGAAAAACATGTGAATTGGGTAAAAAGTAAACATTGAAGAATGAAAAGTAGAGTCGTAACACTTCACAATCTAAAAGCAAAGACCCAAATCAGTCTATTAGCGTCAAACATAATCTCATCAACCTGCCAAATTAAGTTTGAGAAACATTTCAAAGGATGAATTTACAATAATCAGATTTTTATGGTCAGAATGTATATATGGAGCATTCAAGAGAATCTGAACAACAAAATATAGGACAAAATATTATCAAGAGGAAAATTAAAAAGTTGGCTTACAAAGTGTATTGTACAGCTACATAATGGCAGTAAAGAAAATAGTATTGGTTTGCAAATAATGGAATAGAAAGAAATTTTTTTAAAAGAAGATCAAAGATATTGTATCATATCTATTGGCGAAAACAAATATGGGGAAAAAGTAAGGAATTCTACCATGTACATTCATAAAAGAAGAATGGAAGTCACATCGCCTCCAATACTTGAATTTAAGGCTTGATCAAGTCGAATTATTCATATTTCTTTTTTGTTATTTTTCTTCGAAGAGAAAAATAAAGAAAAGATCTCCTCAAACAACCCAAGTAATTGGGTCACCCACAATTGAGCCCCAATAATTAAAACTCCTTAATTTAGCATCCCGATTGATTCCATTTTCCCACATTTTCTCCCCAACCAAACAAAATACAGCACACATAGAAATCCAAAACAATTCACACAATGAACAAAATCCAACATGCACACACATCTCCGACACCAAAAACCCACAAAATCAAACCCAAAAACTTGAAAAAATAAAAAATAAAAAATCCTCTAATACCCTAAATTTAGCAATTCCAGTATAGCAGAAGTAAAATCAAAGCCATAAAAAAATGATAAAACAAAAAAAGAGAAAGAAATGAAGAGAGCAACACTTACCGTAGAGGAAAATTGAGTGGAAAAACCCTAGCAAAAAGCAGAGAGATAAGAGCCTTCCATTTTCGGCTTGGGAAAAGGTAGAGCCAACACGATCAGTGATGGCTTTATGAGGATGGTGGGACTCTGGGTCGAAGATTGTGGCACCTTGACGCCGTAAAAAAAGAGGCTCTATTAACGTTGAGTTTTAGGATGGAAAGAGGAGAGGAGAGCGTAGACGACATCGTGGGTGGAGGCATCATGGGTGAGCATAGACGATGCCATTCGGATAAGATTATTTTTCAACTTATGTAGTTCAATGACATTGTAGAAGGGTCATAGTAAACAAACGTCATTGTTTTAATGTATTTAACAAGATAATGACATTTTTCTCAAAAGCGTCATAAATACGAGCGTCATTGTCTTAGTTTTTTGTAGTAGTGTTTGGTGTGTGTATTTCACCTTTTTTGAAATATGATGCATAAGACTTTTGTAAGACCAACTAGTATTTGTAATAAAAAGTATTTACTATTTAGTATAAATGTGATATAAAAATTAGCCACTTGTTTTTTTTTCAAAACTACTTCATGTTATAATTACCTGAAAATTTTCTTAAAATCCTAGTGGAAGAATTTATAATATGAAGAAATATTTATAACATATAGCCCATGCTTGTATCTCTATCAGTGTGGTACACTAAAAAAACTTATTGATTTGAACAATGCCTTCTCACTAAACTTTTACAAAGCAAATTGAAATGATATGTAATAACCAAGCTTGCCTATTTCAGATGATGAAATTATTCCTGCCGTAGAACTAAGGTCGCTACATTATAATTACTCGTGTGGAAGTCCATTGCGTCATCTCCACAGGAGTGGTTTTTAGGTGGTCCTTATGAATTGCTTTTCAACAAATGCGGTAAAAGTGAAACTGGGATTGTGATTGATTGGTTGAGTAATCTATTAAATTAATTGTTTTAAAGCAAGAAGATGAAAGACAGGTTCTTAGGTTTCCACTCACTGACGGACAAGTATTACCCACCTCTTATTCGCAATCTCATCTAGGGACATTGATGAATGGTCTTCAACGAATATTTTACATTAAAAGCTCTTTTAATGAAGGATGATCGAGCAATGACAAACACTTGTTCAAACGACGGTTTAGACTCTAGCTTGCATTTGCGATCAAGAACACAACATGTACCGAGGATTTCGCTCACACGTTTGTCAAGAAGATCCCAAACTAAGGTTTTATAAGATTTTTCTACAAGTGCTTAGCATTGTACAATCTCGTTGAAGCACAAAAGAGGAATTGAGGGTTATTACCTTGTCGGAGGTGAGTTTCCACGATTAGAACCCCATCATAAGAGTTTAGAACTTCATTGAAACTAGAAATCGAGTCATATTGGAGAAGGAACTACTCATAAACGAAACTTGAGAAAATCACACTTTAATTGCAAGAATTGAGAATCAAAAGAACGAAATACTGTAAGAGAAAACCAAGTTGTATGAACTAACTGAAAGATTACACGTAATTGAAATCCAGAATACGAAGAAAAGTTAAGTATTTTACTCTACTCTATGAACCCTAGCAAAACCATGAGAAAAACACTCTCCTTTATGAAACCAAAACCCTAGAATCCAAAACTGCCCTCTCCACCTTCTCTTTGGCTTAAATACCCTTCTCCTTCATCATCTCGAAGTGGTGGACAAAAGACACGCGCATTCTGCACCAAGGTTGGAAT